>BQNB010083224.1:9816-25694 GCA_026074375.1 Tanacetum coccineum
ATAAACTTTGATTTTGCTATAATGCATCGAATGTTCTTGTTTAAAACGCTATTTTTAGATCGTTTCCTATATCTTGATTGTTGTACTTTGACGTAGCACCCCAATGTTACCATTCCGCTGCATATCAGATTTTGGGGGTGTTACAGGACCTACCTAAATCACTCATTCCGCCCCCTCTAAAAGACCCTCAATTCAGTGATATAATTATGGAGGGCCACTTATTGTTACATTTTAAGGTTTTAGTGTGTTTGACTTATGTGACAGAACTAAATCTTATAAAAAATACTCTATTAAGCATTAGCAAATTACATTGTTAAAACTGTATGATGTTGATATGCATCACGCTAATAACTCTCTAATGCACCCTTTTGGAGAAATTTATAGTGACGCGTAGCATTTGATGGTACACCCCATCTTTTGCAGGCATGTCGGGCTGATGCGACCTTGTTTTCATCAGCTAGTCTGTGGATTAGCATTGAATTTTCTCGAGTTGCTTGCGTTATTATCTCCATGAGTATTTCTACGTCGTCAATCTGATATGAAAAGACAGTGAACTCAGTTAACGGATCAAAATTAGGAAATCAGTTCTAAAAAATCTGAGGAAAAAATACTAATAACCCACTTTGGCAAAAATTTAGTATTGGTACCTTTCTTGGAAATATCACCAAAAAATGACAGAAAGCATAAAAGAATGCATTGTGAGCAATTACATAAAGCTCAGTTCATTCTGTATTCACAAAAGCAAACAGTTTGCAAAGTTCTGCACTTTTTTTGTCAGATCATTTTTCATATACTTATCAGCATAGTAATACTAAAAATTTGCCATTGGTTAGCCATAAATCATTAACCGGAAATAGCAGTTATCCTCTCGTGAATCTTTTTGCGACATAAGCGAAAACCTTATACAACATACATAAATAAACAAATATTTATCCAACTTGAAAATATTGTGGATAACATACACAGGGATTTAAGGGTTCTAATATTTTTGGAAACTAAATACATAGCTAGTCAAATATGAAAATCGATCATCATCATCATCATCTTGTTATTAAATGAATATAAAGGTTTTTGCCGTGCTGCTTTGGCGACACCACGATCGTTTTCCCTTACCGACTTCATTCAGCAATGCAAGAGTCTCTACAAAACATGTTTACTATTATTTTTAGCATTAAATTTCAAGCTATAAAGCCCCAAAAAGAAACACACGTTACTCACCACCGAGTCTACCACATGTTGTTGAAAGTTAACTCAATGTAAATTCATAAACAGTAACATAGAATGATGTATAGGCCTAGCGGTTTCAAAATAAGCCAGACCCTTACGACATGTAAGAAAAAATCAGGTTTGGATCAGATTTGCAAGTCTGGAACCGGATAAAAGGGTATCCGACCCGCCATGGCTGCAAACACGATGTAGTGATGCCCCGCCAAGATACGGGTGGATGGTACCCATCACGGCCCAGCAACTCATTGTAGTTTCAAAAGCATAAATGCAGAAAAGCAAATCGTATCATCATCGCCTACAATACACTTGAAATAAGTTGATACATATCACATACTCAAACCAGCAGGTTTGAAACAACCATAATTTTGGAAATTCAGTCTGTTTTGATGACACGTCAGCCATGGCAGCAAGCTTACCAAGCTTGCCCTGCCACGGCCACTGCCTTTTGTTATAATAGATTAAAGGCATTCAATCTTCACACGACGATCAACAACGCCACACACCACGGACGATGGCAACGAAGTAATCGACCACATTGAAAAGACTCTAGCATCGGTAACATATGGCAACAAAGGTTACGGATATTTACCCTTGTTCGAATACTTTTTTGATGCTGCAAATTTACAGTTGTAATAACGCTATAACTACTGCTGTAAAAACTTTCAGTCGTTACCAGAATAATGCAACCTCGGTGGAAAGTGAGAGAGAGAGATGTATCGAAAGAGATTTGGAGGAGACGAAGACACGTGGGGAGAGAGTACACGTGTTAATGAATCACACAATAATAATGGAACAGGGTCTTCAGGTGGATCAACGGCGGGTTTTTCGGCAGGTGGGTTATACATCAGGCGGATCTCAGGCGGGTCGACCCAAAAAGCATATTAATGTGGCACGAAAACCAAATTCTGCCTTTTAATATATATTTATAATTTATAATAATCGTTTACCTAACATAGCAAAGATAAGGATCAGCGACGTGATTGTACAGGAGGCTCAGGTAGGCAAACGACCGAAGATAGAGGACGCACCAGCCATGGCTGCAAACGCAGTGCGCTGCCACGCCAAGCTGTGGATGATCTCGCCTTTTTTGTAGCCTTTCAGATTCATCATAGCCATTCACAATTGATATCACCACAATTCTCATGAAACAGAAACTGATCAAAAATGCACCAATCACAATAGCTATTACCATGATGCTTTAACACAGAACATGCCTTATATCCAAGTCTTAGATTATATGTACGCTTTTACAATCGATGTCACCATAATTCCCATGAAATAGAAAGTGATCGAAAATGCACCATGGTTGCGAGTCTAAAAAACTCGCCCTGTCACAATGCATATAGACAATGTGACATTATCCAAAAGCTGATGACAGCCAATCACAATAGCTATGACCATGATTCTTATCGCATCCCTTTCACACAGAACATGGCTTATATCCAAGGCTCAGATTATGCATAGCCTTTCACAATCGACATCACCACAACTCTCATAAAATATAAGGCACAATTCTCATGAAACCCGGACAAAAGAGACTTCGAGCCGCCATGGCTGCAAACACGTTCTCGTGCTGCCCCGCCAAGATATGGCTCAATTTCAAGTTGTTGGCTTGTTTAACTACAGGGTAACTCATTTTTTTCTCAATTTAATTTTTGGCCTGTGAGGGTATAACATGTAAACAACGTCATCATTATCAGCCAAAACACCTTCTATCAGATTAAAGACATAATAAAAACAAATCGTCACAACCCAGAAACCACTCAACACCATTAATGATAACACACACAAAAAGTTACCATCAATAACAGCAACAATGTAAACAGAAAAGAAAGGATTATGTCGTCATGGCTGCAAAGTTAGCAACTTGCCCCACCAAGATGCGAATAATCTCAACCTGTCTGACAAACTGTGCTGTTATACACATTGTACGACCGCATAATGTACATAGCAATGACACTTTATTCAAAAGCATCAACAACGCAACATATTGAAAGCATAGTATTGTAACTGATAGAACTACAAATAGTGCAAAAGTATGCGGCTTTGGCATGATTACCATCTAATTTGCTTAAAAATATCACAATAGTTTATCAATTAAACGGCAACTCCAAGCATTCTTTTAGAAGCTTATTTTCACCAAAAAATCTAACAGTAAATTAATAACAAAAGTAACCATCAAAATGGTTAGCACATCAGGTAAACCAACAAATCCTTGCAACCCCGCACCAATTATATATAACTTAACAGCTATCATAGTAATAGGAGTTAATTCATCAAAATTAAAAAACACCTAAGCACAAACCCCTGAAAAAAGTTACCTATAATCAAAATCAAAAATTGCTTCCAAAATCAAACACAAAATTAAACAACATACCTGCATTTACTTGGACCTACAAAGGCCAGTTTCGTATAAGTTTCAAGGTTTTCACAGATTCGAGCCCGTGTCACCCAAAACATGCTTACCCGATAGTTGTATCCCTTTTTTTATTCTTTTGATTTGCAGCCCTAAATTTCTAAACCAAATTAGGGTTCTACTTATCTGAACAAATCAAAGAATACCCAAATCAATATACACAAATGCAAATGCTAAAAGATTGATATTGGTAGTGGAAAGTGAGAGAGAGATGTATGGAAAGTGAGAGAGATGTATCGAAAGAGATTTGGAGGAGACGGAGACACGTGGGAGAGAGTACACGTGTTAATAAATCACACAATAATAATGGAACCAGGTCTTCAGGTGGATCAACGGCGTGTTTTTCGGCGGGTGGGTTGTACATGAGGCGGATCTCAAGCGAGTCAACCCAAGAAGCATATTAATGTGGCACGAAAACCAATTTCTGCCTTTTAATATATATATTTATAATAATGAGAATGTTTAGTTATTAATTTTAATTTTATATAATATAATAATAGACGGGTATGTTAGACTAGTAGTAACGCAATCGTCGGTCTAGGCTTTTTAGACGCGTCCCCCGTTACGAGGACTGAATGATTCGGTCGGTCCTCTTCAAAATGAATTATATGGTCTGTCAGTGGATCGAAAGAATTGTAGTGTTTGTGTGTGTGTGTGTTTTTAATTTATTTTTGTGAGGTTGTCTTTTTTGTTGTTAGTGCGGTTCTCTTACTACAAGCATTTGATCTGTATTTAATTTACAAAAAAACTGAGTTGACGCTGGTATAACGTAGTTATTTAGATAAGGCTAGTGATTTACACACTCAAATTTTTTTATTGAGAAAACACACTGTACAAACATGTAATGCACAGAAAAAAGTGTGCAAATCAATTCCCTTTAAGGCTACATGGAGTGGTTGCATACCACTCACCGGACATGTCAGCGTCACATCAGCTTTTTCTCTCCAACTTTACCACTCACCAAACACACTTAATAACAACTCACCTTACCCACCCCACTCACCTTACACGTCATTTTTTTATTTAATTACTTTCATTCATAAATAAAAAACGTAAACGTACAAAATTAATAAAAACGTAAACTAAATTAAAAACTTTTATTCGTAGATTAAAAACTTGAACGATACATAGAAAAATAAAAACGATACGATGGAAATTAAAAACTTGGTTGACGTTTGTTGGGTCGAGGAGTGTTTTGGTTAGACATGTTTTTTGAAAATAATATGGAGATTGTGAAGTTTAGAGAGATTTTATATAAATTGAGATAGTTGTGTATAAAAATGAGTGAAGTAGTAGGTATTTATAGGTAAAAAAGAGTTGTTTTTAAAAAAAAAGTTTTTTTAGAGTAAATTGCAAAAATCGTCCTTAAGGTTTAGCCAAATTGCATGTTTCGTCACAAATAGTTTGAAAGTGCATAGATAGTCTCAAAATCAAACTATTTTGCAAATAATCGTCCCTGGTTAACGACGAAAACGCAAATTGGCTAAACCTAAGGGAATAAAAGGGTGTAGGCTTCAAGTTGTGAAACCAAGCATATATGTTATAAAGTAACAAATCCATGGTGAATAAATGGCATGATCAATGGTATACAAAAAGATTGAGCCCCTAAATTTAATGTGTTGTATCTTTAAATTATTTATCACACACCAGAGATCCATAAGTACAAGAACCCAACTGCAAACTCGAAACTCATATCATGGAGTATTAATGATTAGTGAATCAATGCATTTTCAACATGTGAATTCAAACTGTGCAACTTTAGTCTTTAGCCTCCCATTATCTCCGTAACAACTTTATATAGTTTCAGTTATTATGGAAAATCAAAAGCTTTGCTATTTATAAAAGTCTCTCCATATCCTCACAATAGTCCACTATATAAACACCACCATTTAGGAAGTGCAAACCTATCACTTTTGTTTTGGTCACTGCAACGTATGCGATTTAATAAAGTAGAATCAAGATAGGGACGAGATCAAACTCAGTATTTACCAATAGACCGGAAGTCGTCTATAAGAACAAGAAGTAAACAACCAATAATCAAAACAGGCCGAAAACAACAATTCCACATCTATCCACTCCTCAACCTCCCATATCACAACAAAACACAACCACACCCAACCCATAACAGATTTGAACTTTAATGAAAATTAATGATCTCAGAATTTCTTTTCTTTCGTGTTGTGCAACAACATCATGACGTTACAAGATCATACACGATAACGAATATCATCATAGATCTTTAAAATGTTTTTAAAAAATAGATCTTCAAGAAGAAAAACTTCTCTTTTTTAAATCGAAATAAAGATAGATTTATATACAATTTAGTTACAATCTATCTTTGTTTCGTTTAAAGAAAACACAAAAACAAAACCTAGCTAAGACCTTTGGAAAGATAACGGTATGGTGGCATTTTTGACATGGCACCTGGTCACCACTCGCCACATACCACAAGAGCTTGCCGTTTGAAATATTTCCTTAATCTCGCTGTGGAAACGAATAGAAGAAGACAAACATTATTTCGAAATATAACAGTCCTTCGTTTAAACAAACCAAACCAGAATAGTTTGACATTATTTCCCTTTGAGGAGTGGATAAGGTGTTGAATTGATCATATGATGTTGATGAATGCGTTTTGGTTTGAGAGGAAAAAAGTGGATGCAAGGCGCTGAAAAAAGAAGAGCAATTTATGGTTGAGAGATTTTATACAAACCTAAAATATTATGGATAACATAATAGGGCTTATCCAATTGTAATTTGGTTCCATGTGGCAATCCAATCGAAAATTCTAATTTTGTGCCAAGGTTGGAAAAACGTTGTTGTTAAATGAAATTATGGGATGGTTTAAAATTATCTCATGTTTTTTTTTTACTACTTAGTATCATAATGTATATATTTTATTATTGTATTGTATTTTATTGTTTTGTCTATTCGTTAACTTTGAGCAAACACTTGTGGTGCGAAGCATAAATAAAAGATGTAGTTAATTGTAGATATGGTAAATATTATTTGACATTGGGTCCAACATTTAAATCACGAGAAAAAGTTTAAAAAATCACTTAATTAATACTATTTCTTTTCTTAAGGCTTTTTTGAAGTAGCCCTTAAATCATTATGCAAAAAACACTTAGATACAACCCAGTGTGCATCGCACGGGTTTTGCATGTTCAACAACGCATCTAAACATTACACGGCCATTCCCTAAGAGTATTACTCAATCAGACTAACGCATCAACATTCTAACAAAATCATTATGCAAGCAACCACATGAGAAAAAATTTTGACACAAGCCGTGTGCATCGCACGGGTCTGCATGCCTCGTTTACAAAAAAAACTAAGTTGACGCTGGAATAACGTAGTTATTTAGATAAGGCTAGTGATTTACACACTCAACTTTTTTTATTGAGAAAACACACTGTACAAACATGTAATGCACAGAAAAAAGTGTGCAAATCAATTTCCTTTAAGGCTACATGGAGTGGTTGCATACCACTCACCGGACACGTCAGCGTCACATCAGTTTTCTCTTTAACTTTACAATTCACCAAACACACTTAATAACAACTCATCTTACTCATCTCACTCACCTTACACATCATTTTTTTTATTTAATTAATTTCATTCATAAATAAAAAACGTAAACGTACGAAATTAATAAACAACGTAAACTAAATTAAAAACTTTTATTCGTAGATTAAAAACTTGAACGATACATAGAAAGAATAAAAACGATACGATGGAAATAAAAACATTAGTGTAGATCGTGTTGTTGGGTCGAGGAGTGTTTTTTGTTAGACATGTTTTTGAAAATAACATGATGATTGTGAAGTTTAGAGTATATATTTTTTTTTTTTATATAAAATGAGATAGTTTGTGTAAAAACTTATTGAAGTATTAGGCTATATATAGTAAAAAAAGTTGTATTTAAAAAAAAGTTTTTTTAGAGTAAATTGCAAAAATCGTCCTTAAGGTTTAGCCAAATTGCATGTTTCGTCAACAATATATGAAAAGTGCAATAGATTAGTCCCAAAAATCAAACTATTTTGCAAATAATCGTCCCTGGTTAACGACGAAACATGCAATTTGGCTAAACCTTGCAATTTGGCTAAACTGTGTGAGACAATTTTTTGCACTTTGGCTAAATCTTAGGGACGATTTTTGCACTTTCAAACTATTTGGGACGAAATATGCAATTTGGCTAAAGTTAGGGACGATTTTTGCAATTTACTCTTTTTTTATATATACAACGGAAAGAAAAACATGTGGGGCCCAACTTGCTATCACTCACATTCGGTGAGCCACTCATCGAAAGCACACACACTCGCGCATGAGTGCTGACACTCGGCATAAGATTCACCATGGTGAGTGAGGTTTGGTTTGGTGAATTTGCTACCACTCCAAGTAGCCTAAATAAGCTTTGTGGTTGCATTACTTAGGCTGGACAGAGTGGTGTCAAACTCACCTAGGTGAGTTCCCACTCGCGCGCGACTTGCCATGCCGGTGGTAAAACTCACCTAGGTGAGTTCCATTATCAAGGTGAGTTTCAGACTTTTTTTGGCATACTATGTGAGTGTGAGTTTTAACAAATGTGGGCCCCAATGATTTTATATCCGTTGAATATAATATTTTTTTTTAAAAAAAACCTTACTTTTTACTTATAAATACCCACTACTTCACCCATTTTTAAACACAACTCTTTCATTTTATACAAAACTCTCTCATTTTATAAACACTTCTCACATTTCTCATTTACGCAAAATGAATTCGTACGTTTACGTTTACGTAAATATTTTTTTTTGAACGGCAAAAATATAACGCTAGCAAGAAGCTAGAAAAAACATTACAAGGAAATTAAATGAGGGGTTTTTAACCACAAATCCTAAGAAAGCGCCCTACTACATCGACTAGAACACCAATAAAAAGACAAAGACACGATATCATCAAACAACACAAATATTTATTTTTTATTTTATGAATAAAAGTATTTAAATAAAAAAAAGGTGAGTAAGGTGAGTTTTAATTGTAAGGCGAGTTTTTATTACGGTTGAAAGATGAGTTGTATTTGAAGAGAAAAAACTGATGTGGCGTTTATGTGTGAGGTAAGTTTACCACCCGCACTCCATCCGGTCTTACTGTATGATGGTGAAATGATACATAGTAACAAGTACAGAAAGTACTCTGAGTGTAATTAATGGTGTGTTTGTGTGTTTTTTAAAGAGTACTTGTTCACGAGAATGGTCCAGTCTACCCTACCTCCTTCTGCAACCATCTATCGCCGTCGCTGCCCCTGTGCTACCACCCACGTGTTTACCTCGTTTCAATTATTTCAAAATCATTTTATCTACACACTCGTGAAAATAATTTTTTTTGTCTAGGTGAAATTTTCTATTTTTCATGAAAAAATGTCACTAAACAGTAAGGAAAATTATTTTTCCATCTAGATCAATTTATCATATTTTTTAGGATGATCATTTTATTTGAAAAACATCAAATAAAATCGAAAATGATTTGACCTATGTCGTACCCGTCGCACGGACGAGGTGCGACCAATCATATATGTTAACCTGACTAACCGGCTATGTGGAACTGTTAACAAAAGAAAAGACCCATGTCGCACATTTCACATAAGTATTATTAATATTGTTAGTCAAGTTTTTGTTTGGTGTAATTTTATAGCTAAGAGAAACATTAGTTGGATTGGTTTGTTTCAAAACCCTTTCTTGTCTATAACTCGTATGTAATTTCGTTTATTTTTTAGCTCTTTGCTAGTAGTATTAATAAAGCCGCCGCTCAAAAGAAAAAAACTAATTAGTCATGTTATCATATATAATTGAGTTGTAAACACACTCAAACAAATATATATACCTTAGAATACACACTTAACACACAAAACTTTAAATTCTTAATTCTATCATGCCAAATTATTAAATTTTTGCATGCAACGGTGTTTCACATGCGTACTACTATGTTGTTATCTTTCCAAATTTCCAAAATGTTTATTACCATAAAAGTGAATCACTACAAAAACTTGAATAGATCTTATGCATATTGCCTTTGATATCCTATGTTATCTTTTTGTCACATATTACTTGGAGTATTATTGAAGATGTTTAAAGTAGTATATATTCATAGTGTCGACGAAGAGCAAGGTAAAATAGTTGGATTGAAAGTGACAACAAACTGTAAGTAGCAGTATGGTGTATAGAAAAGTGTCCATCACGAAAACGATGTCTCTACCGACGCTATAACGTAGGGTCACTCTCGTGTGATTCCTTTTTTCTTACTAGCCTTTTGCTCCTTTCAGTAATTCAATTTCATTTTAGTTTGATATTTTTTGTTGAAACAATGAATGACGGAGCTAATAGGGTGACTAGTGAGTGTTGAGACACTCCTAAACAATCCATTTCACTCATTAATTATTTAGATAACAAGTCGTTTTTCTACTAATGTTTTACATTCAACATCGCTTATACTCTAAACATGTCTACAAGATTCATAAATGAATAACTTAAAAACAATAAAAACCACACTACATATTTTGAAGCGATATTTACAACTATGACTTTTTGTGTTAAGCATGGCCGGCCTCCCTGAACTAAAAGTCCTAACTTCGCCCGAACAGCTCGGGTCAACTAGTGGTTGGGGAGCTTGGTCTCCTCTCGCCGAGCATTACACAAGTAAATTCTTTTAAGAAATTTGTTAATAGTGACTAATACTCATTTTAAGGAAAGATTGCGAGAAAATGTTGATGTGTCAGCAATGATAAATAGTTATCACAACGACTATAAAGTTTCTAAGTTTTGTGGAGACACACATTTTCTCTTCTAGCATGATGCTTACTTATAAGATTATAGTTTTGGCCATCTAGTATAATAAAGCTAAGTGACTTGGTCAAAATCGTGCTTGTGCTTGACATGAAAATTGAAAACTAGTTGCGTCTTTTTGATTTTTGCCTAACTTGGTGTGCAAACAATTTCAAATGAAAAAGATCCTCTGAAGTTCATTTGAACTTTAGAAGTAAAGTTCTCTCATATAGATAATATCGAGGCCTACTGCGAGACCTGATTTTCTTTATCCCTGTGAGAAAACTTTACCTCTAAAGTTCAAATGAAATTTAAAAGATCCTTATCCAATTTCAAATACTAACAAATTGGAATGAATGGGATGTACTAACAAAAACAATTTTGTACATCTCACCTTTTTGTTAAAAGAGATTAGAGAGACAAAAATAACACTCAAAGGAATTCGGATCTCGAAACTCCTTAGTAGTTGTTATCTTAAATGACATAACTTTCTCTACTTAGCATAAAGTGATGGATTATGGATTCCTCTAGACAACTCTAATCAAAGAAGATTCTAAACTTATCTACCAAGTACACACTTTTTCTATTTATACTCTAAAGTTTTTCAAGATATGTTACAAAGTTTCTATAATTTTCTAGACAGCATATCCCACAAAACTTGAAATTCTCAAGATTTCTTTTGAGATGAAAGGGAGTGAAATTGAGTGAAAAAAAAATTATTTGTGTTTTTGAGTTTTTTTTAAGGAGTAAAAGAAAGAGAAAGGAAGAGGAATGTAAAAAAAAATTAGTGTGTTTTTTGTTTAAAATGTTTCACTCAATTATTGGGGTGAAAGTGAAAGGACCCACTTTTTTCTACCACTTTCTTTTTCTTCCTTTACTTTACTTTTTTTACTTTGCTTTTCATCCTAAAAAGAGAGTTGAGAACACAGCGGTACATAGCTCTTGTAACATATTCGAGTTAAACGTTAGAGCAAGGGGTGTGTTAACATGTCATTTAGGCGTCATCAAGCGTCACATTAATATTCTTACTTTTAATACTCACACTACAAAACACTTCTTCACTCACACCATGTTATTTGGGCCCCACTCACAATTTTATTTTATTTTCTATTTTTTCAAACAAACTAATTTTTATTCATTCAAATAAAAATACAAAGTACAATACGAAAAAAAACATACGAAATTTAAAAACCAATACGATAATTAAAAAAACACATCAAATTATTAATAAACTAATTATCTTCTTGATGTTATTGCCAAACATGCTCAATCAGATTTCGTTGAAGCCTTGAAAGTGTTTGTTTATCACGGAGTTCTTTGGCTTTCTTCCGTTGCACGTCACATCGCTCGATCGATGTCCGTAATATATTTGGTTGCGGACAAATATAAATGTCACCTATTTCGGATATTGCATGCTTTTGATTTTTCAAAATCATCTTATGCAATATGATGCACGTGTACATGGTTATTCGTAGCTTATTTCAAAATCATGTTTTTTATTGTCTTTATTCACGCCGTGTACTCGGCGAAGTGTCTTTCGACGGGCAAGGGTGGTGTTACGGCATGGGTTCAGCGGCGCCAAATGGTGTGCCTTATGGATTCGGCGGATGAGCTTGCCGTTATACCTGATGTTTTTATAGTAGTCTTGATATACATGCTTAATAAAGAAAGTATAGATATATTTCATTTTGTTTGACAAGTATACACCATTTAATCTTTTCACTTCGATCATTTTTTATTAATCAATTTTGTAAATTCATTAATCGCATCTTTAGTTTTAATTTTAGCTCCAACTTTTAAGTGAAACATTCATTTATTAACTTCTTTGAGTAGTAGTTTTAGACTTTTAGTCATTATTCCTTACCATTTTTCTGAAGGTCTAAAGGTTTGAGTTTGACTTTTATACAATGATGTGTAACGTTCGACCAAAATTATCATCCCTAGAGGGATGATTTTTGCAAAAACCATCACCAATAAGGATGATTTTTGCCGGACATTTGCCAATCAGGGATGATTAGTGCCAATAGTATCGACTAGGGATGATTAATGCCACAAACTACAAACCACATGGATGATTTTTGCAGTTTTTTTTTTAACAGCGAATTTTATTAAAAAACTAGCAAGACGCTAGAAAATTACAACGAAATAAGATTAGGGTTTTTAAGCCAATCTATGAAACTTAGTTTGCCTTACATCGAATTAGGAAGCCTATAATTATAGAACGATGAAACCACTATCATCTAAATTTTCGCCTTTGAAGGAGGCCTCTTGTCCAAAAATCTTTTTGTTACCGCCATATTTCCAGGTGTTTCCACATAGAATTATAGCTTTAGGCCTTTGAAAACTTGTTTTTGTTTTATAGGAAGCCTGATAGCCAAAATCCATAGAAGCCAATCTTCAAAAGAATTAATCTCCTTGTATTCCATATCCCACCAACGAGTGATCTTGCGCATGATTTCACTAACGAACTTGCATGAGAAGAAAAGATGCCTAGACGACTCAGCCATACAATACACATTAGGAATTATATTAGAATCGTCTTCTACCCTACGAGAGATATTAGTTCTTGGTTGGTAAGGATATCATGTTTAAACTTGTCCTAAGCATGCTCGGTAAATCTTTATGGGGCAACCGTTTTATCCATCTAGTCTTCATGTTAACATTCGGAAGAAGAGCATCATCAATAAGCTTCTCTTAAGTTTTAGACTTTTAGTCATTATTCCTTACCATTTTTCTGAAGGTCTAAAGGTTTGAGTTTGACTTTTATAATTTATATCCCGCATTTTCTACAAATAGAAGTTAAGACGTTTAATAAACAAAAGATATTGACGTAGCTTGCGTAAATTGGTCGGGATTCGATTTTTGACTTCGAGGAATAATTTTGATGTATTTCGTACTTAAGGTTTTACTTGTTTGTCGTAGGTCCTCAAATTCCATATGATGGTGTGTTTTGACACGTATGTAATGTGTAATATGTTATCATTTTTCTTATTAGTTTTTTTATGGAATTAAGGCGGGAGGTTAAAAATATCCCATTAAAATGATGTGTGCTCTAGAAGATCATGTAATGCTATCGTTTAAGTAAGTTGAAGTTATTAGGAAGTTTTGGTAACATTTCTCATACCGCCAAATTTAAAGATATCACCAACCACGCAAAGCCAATAATCAGGTAACTTACCAAACTTTTAATAAAACAAAATAATTGACGCTGAAGTGGCAGAAGACAGAAGTGACCGCTGAAAATAACGGTCACCATTATCATTAGTCTTAACGTGTATTAAACGAGTTTCTTATAAAAAATGTTTTTATTTAATAAATATTTATCTAATAAGTGTAATCTCCATAGTTGGTTAGATGTTTTTATTTAAGCTGTGAATGTAGTTGTAAGTTGAAAAACAAAATAAATACATGTTAATTAAATGAGCATTGATATTTTTGCCTACAACGTAGACTTATTCATTTCATGGCAAGTGTCTTACACTTTTAACTCCTTCTTTTTCGTGAGTCACTTTTTAAAATGCATCAATCAGATTTTTAAGTATAAATTTAAGTTCATGTTTTATGCATATAAATTATTTTTCTAATTAAATTTATAAAATAATTAAAACTTTGACATAAGTTGTTAACAATAGTATTTAAATAAATGATATAAATCAAGAAAAAAAATGATAATATAAGATTTAGTTTACACATTAGTATCATACTTAGGGTATGTTTGGCAAAAATAGCTGTAAGCTGTATGCTGTAAGCTGTAAACTGTAAGTTGTAAGCTGTAAACTGCAAAGCTGTTAACATGAGCTACAAGCTGTATTTTTTTTAATAAAACTGATTGGTAAATTAGTTGTTGACTGTAATTATAAGATGTAAAATGACATAAAAAGACATATTTAAATAGATTATAATATGGTTGGAAGGTATATCAGTAATTTATAATTTTAACAGCTCCTAACAATTCTACTTGTTTAAAATAAAAGCTTAGAGTTGATGTATCCAAACAGAGCTATTTATTATGAAAGAGATTATTTTTATAACAAAAAGCTTACATCATCATAAAAAGCTTCAAAAAAGCTTTTGCTAAACGTGCCCTTACTCATGTCAATAAATTACATTTTATCTAAATGATAAAGATGGTTGAGCCTCCAATATTATGAATGATGCCTATCATGAGTGATAATTTTTGTCACATATTGTAAGGTTGTAGCTACAGTGTACTTATAAAAGATTGTTTTAATGAAGGAAATGTAGTCTTCTACCATAACCATTGAGGTAACAAGCTGTCTTCATTTGGTGATGCCCTTTATAAATGATTGTCTATATGCTGCAATGTGAGGGTGTGGATGCAATTGTTAGCCTCACTTTTTAGTGAAGCTGGCGTCTTACACGTGAATTGGACTAGCTATACATCATCTGCTATACACAAGGACTAATATTGCATAAGTGGGATAGATAGCTTAGAACTTGGTTCGGTAGTTTTTGCTCTTAAGCTATGGAGACACTATCTATATGGAACCAGGTGCACTGTGTTTACCGACCACAAGAGCCTTCAACACATTCTCGACCAGAAGGATCTTAACATGAGGCAACGACGCTGGCTAGAGTTATTGAGTGATTACGATTGTGACATTTGAGCTTATGACATGTTCGACCCAATTACAAGCTGCCACGTGTATTTTAGCAAGAAATAAGCCAATCCAATGATGCCACGTATGATTGGTGATGTGGAGAGTATAAAATACGAGGTTCAATTGAAGATTAAAGGAGCGGGGAAAGAATTTTAGGCAGGTTGGGTTGTTTGTGGTTTTGGCGGGAAATTCTGTTGAGAAACAGTTGGGAGCTTTGTACCGCGCTTGTGTGTGTTTGAAAGTTTGAAGAAATAGCAAAAGTAGTCCTTGTCTTTATTTTCCTTTCCTGCACAATGGACACAAAAGCACACATTTTTCTATCCTTTTGGCATTTTCTTGGCTTTTATTTGGCAAAATCCTGGGTAATTTATTTATACAATTAAGCATTTATCAACCTGAAACTCGGGTTGTTACATCTTTCCCACCTTAAAGGAGCGTCGTCCCGATGCTTAATTTCACTTATCCACTCTTTCATCTTAGGCAAAGAGGTGAGGGTACTTGTCTCTGAACTGATCTTTACGTTCCCAAGTAAACTCTGATCCTCTTCGCGAATTCCAGCGAAATTTAACGATAGGAATCCGACTTTGCTTAAGTCGCTTAACCTCTCGATCTACGATTTTTACTAGCTCCTTAATAAAATGCGGCTTATCATCAAGTTGAATCTCGTCAAGTAGGATGATGAGGTTTTCATCCGCTTGACACTTTTTGATATTGGAAACATAAGACGTTGATAACATCAAATAACGTCATTTTATTATATCATTTATCCCATCTATTTTGCCCACTTTTATATAATTATTGCATTATTTGGTA
>BQNB010083225.1:0-7500 GCA_026074375.1 Tanacetum coccineum
CATATTATTCATATACATAAGCAAGTTTTTCATTTTTATTTGCTAAAAAATATTATGGTGATCTCTCCCTTTACGTATTAATTAAAAATATAAAAGTTTTTCATTTTCAAAATGATAAATTATTTGTAGTTATAAAATCACTTCGACAAAAACATTTTTATATATTTCAAATATACTGATTTCTTTTAGCCCCAATTTAGTTCCATGTCTTTCCTTCAAATTGAGGATGCCAAATCACTCGGTGCCCTAATTACACTCATCACCACCATGTCTACCACAATTGCCATTAAATCCGTCACTGCTGTCTACGCCATCGTCGCACCACCGCCTAACCACCATAACCACTCACGTTACTAACACTATTATTGATGTGAATGGTGAATTCACCGTCAAATTTGAGTAAAGTTTAGCACCTGTATGTGTTTTATATAACTTTATGCATAACATTGTTGATGTTTACGAAATGTGAACACAAGGTATTCAATGAAATGCTTAACACTATTGATTGCTAGGATCGGTATATGTATATGTGTATTTGGGATTGTGAAATCAAACCTTAACATATGGTGTTCGATGAAATGCTAGCTGAAAACTACATTTTTTGAGGTAGTGATTTGTTAGCTTAAGTAAACTATCAATCGATCGCTTAATTAGTGTTACCTTGCTTAATTTTGAAATCTGTAAAATATTTGTTGGGAAAAACAAGTCAATCGGTCAACGTACTGCTAAGCAAAAGGTCAACGTACTGCTAAGCAAAAGGTCAAAGTACTGCTAAGTAGAAAGTCAAGGTACTGCCAGTCAAAGATCGAAGTACTGCCGTGGATAAATGAATCTTAAAGGATTATTATTTAAATGGTTATGTTAGTAATTATCTTGTAACAGTTAGTTTAATGATTAGTATTGATTAGTGTTTATGTCATACAAGGACTGTACATCTACTAGAGGTTATCCTTATGTTTATAAAAGGATCTCTAGGAAGGTATTAGAAAATATAGAAAAAAACACGAGTTAAGAGATAGACGAATTATTAGTATTGTATTAGGGATCTGCAATTTAGGCAGATTCAAAAGGTTTATAATACAAATCGTTTGATTAATCTTTGTGTGTTCTTCTTAAGTACTGCCAACTAGATTCCGCATAGTTGACAGTATATCAGTGTTTCATTAAGGAATATCTACATATATGTCAAGCAAATATCATAAAATATACCATTTGCAACATTATATCAAGACACGCTTTAAACCGTTATCGTATACCTTTAAAACCCTAACTCCATGTAAAGTTAACATCTAAAGTGAATGTACAAGCTACTAAATCATGTGTACAAGTAATATAACAACGTTTCTCAAAGAATTCAGCATACCTTGCAACAACAATTTTGTTTTCTGGTAGAAGTAGAATAGTAACCCATCGTTCCATTGTGTATCCTATGAGATACACTTAACAGATCTTTGTTCTAAGTGTGTCAGGCGTATCTCACTTCACAAGAGCCTCACATCTCCACCTTTAAGTAAGACAATTTGGAACTTTTCCATACCCCAGGTCATATGGTGATCTTTATCTACCTTCATTGTTGGAACCAAATAGAGAATGCGTGTGCAGACGCAAGAGCATAACCCAAAAGGATAAGGCAGAGTTTAAGATTCATCATAGATCGCACCATGTCTAATAAAGTATAGTTTCTCCGCTCATACACTCCATTATGTTGTGGTGTGGATGGATGAGTAAGTTGTTGAACAATTTTTTGTTAGCTTTTAGATAATCTTTAAACTCTTGCTATGTAATACGCCACCACGAGTCTAATCATATAGCTTAATGTCCTTCCCGATTATTTTCAACTCATTTTTAAACACATTGAACGTTTAAAAAACGTCATGTTTATTATAACGAAGATAAACATAACCATAACGACTATAATCGATCTGTGAATGTAATGAAATACAGCACCTTTGTCTGTGACACAGTTTCTAAGTGGACTACACACATCTATGTATTATTCCAAGAAGATCACGCCCGTTCTGACGATTGGAAACGATTTTCCTTGTCTTCCTAACCCAAAAACACAAGATACGCATTGATAAATGGACTCATCATCTGTTGATTTTAAAAGCCCTTATTGTTGCAGCTTTCAATACGTTTACTTTACTTAAGTGACAAGACGCAGTGCCATAGATAAGTAGAGTTCAAATTGCGTTTGGCTCTTTTAGTGCTAACATTATAAATAGAATTATCATTTGGTACAATATCATGCATATCAATTTTATAAATAGCATTAAAATAAAACACATTGTTCTTAGAAACTGAAATTCCAAAATCTGTAAAACACTAGACAAATCCATTTTCTACCAAACGGTGAACTGAAACAACACCTCTAGTTATAGAAGGTGCATAATGACAATTGTCTAAACAAATCACAAGGTCATTAGGTAAAACTAAGTCAAAACTTCCAATAGCTTCTACTTGTTTCAGCTTTTCTTACTCCTCCAAGACCATGTTTTGTGTTACAAATATGAGTACCACAACTAGTGTCATACACCCAGGATTTAGTAGGAAAGAAAATAATTTATTAATGAAACACTGAAAGAACTGGCATGCCAACTTGACCTTTTTCTTCTTAATCAACTCAGCAAGGTAAAGAAGGAATAATTCCACATACAATGAGCCTACCTCCTTGCCGTGGTTGCAGGCAATCATCCTAAATGGGCGCTCCATAGCAGTAGGCTTAGGGTTTTTAGGCTGAGGGATATAAACCTTCTTATCATTTCCCTTGCCTTTAACCTTATTTTTGCCTTTTGCATTAAGCGATTTCTTATTGTCCTTCTGGATTTTACCACTTTTAATCATCATTACTTGTGGTGTTTCAGCCCCCCCACCCCCAAACCCCCCCCCCCCCACCCCCCCCCCCACCCCACCCCCCCCCCCCCCCCCTTTTTAGTGTAAACCTTTTTCATACTCTAATGACAAGCATGTAATCACCAACTGTCTTCCCCATGTTATGCTTATTGTAGTAAGGTCATTCAAGATTAAACCAACACTTAAGCTCTTGTGGAGCACATAACCAAGACATCCAGTTCCACATAATTCTTCATCTAATGACATATGGGCCAACTGGTTTTCCCTCATCCTGTTAGCAAGCATGGAAAGTTTGGATCAGGTCAAACCACTCCACTCCAGCTTGTTTCTTAAACATGGATTTGAGCTCCTGAATCATGTCAAACGGATAGTACAATTCAAACTGTCTATGAAGTTCAGGGATCATACTCCCAAGCATAAGATAAGCAATCTCCGTATGAGCATCATATAGAGCCTCCAACAGATCTACAACATTTCATGTCATACGGATAGTGCAATTCAAACTGTCTATGTAGTTCAGGGGTCATACTCCCAAGCATAAGACAAGCAATTTCAGTATGAGCATCATATAGAGCTGTCCACTGAGCCACAATGTTGGGTTCAACACCAGCCTCAGGAGCAGGAGGTTTATGTTTTGAACAGGTAGTGCCATCTACAAAAACATAAAAAGTTCAAGAATTTAGTATTTTCGATAATACTCCTTGAAAAAAATTAATTACCCACGTTTATTTAAATAAACAATTAATTTTCTAAGGTTAGGACCCAACTTGACATACCCCCACCAGATCAGTTGATCTGCTAGTGATGGTGTATTCAAAAGGTAATCAACGATTGATAATTCACAACTATTGCAATTCCTAAACCATATGGGACTTACTTTATTACAATAATATTTAGTAAGCATGTTTCATCCCATCTATGCCACGTGTTAACAGGTCTAACCATAACAACGCTAAGTCGTCCAATCAAAAATATTAATTATGTAACATTCATCGTCTCATGGAAAAGCGTATATTTACCTTGCGATTGCAAATCTACACATGTCTTACGCATAGTAAAGAGCAATCTACAAGTGTTTTTACAAATTGGATGGCAACAACTTAGTTGAAAAAGGGTCTTTTATTTGACGTGTCAAATATGTACGAAGAAGCATGCTATATGTACGAAGAAGCATGCATACATCTTTGTATCATTGATTTTAATGAAAACTTTTACTCAATTAAGTTATTATTACGGTATCACCTATTATCATCGTATCTTATACATAAATAGCGAGACCTTAAAATTGACGATTCAACTTGTTTCCAAATCTAAAGAGTTATGTCTTTTTCAAAAAAAAATAACACTGTAGTGACATGCCATGGTTCACGGTAACTCCAATCGAACGCATAAAGAAGCGGAGAATCAGGATAGCACGAAGCGTATTAAAAACCTGAATTCTTTAGGAATGTTGACCATCCGCCTTAAACTTCTCTTAAAGTTTGTTCTAGTGGATGAGCCGTACTTTCCATGAGTCCATAGCGTCTAGTTTTATAAAAACTTTAATTTTGGAAACACAATATGAACAATAAATTGCTAGTCTAGTCATGGAAGATTTTATATCGGATGTAAGCCGAATCCACTTTTGACTTTTTGCATTAGATAGTTCATAATAAATCTTATTTCGATAATCATTAGTCATGTTTCTTTTTGTTTTCAGAAAAACCCTTTTATTTTCTCACAAGTCAAGAACTTAAAATAAATCAAATAAACATCAACTAAACAAAATAACATTTATTTAAACACACTTAACAATTAAGGCATGCAAACGTTAAATATGATCCTAATTATCTAATAATTAAAACATACACATATTCATATAAGGCTCCTTCGTCCTATATACTCCGGCCATATGCATCGGTATACTCGATTACGTAAGCCTTATATAAATAAATGCCACATAACACATAAAACCTTTTTGTTGGAACCCGATCTACACTTCATAACATATATCACACACGAATCGAACTAGAAATTAGAGAAAGAGAGATGAGTTATTTAGAGAGAGAAAGAAGAGAGAGAGAGATGAGAGAAAAGAGAAAGAAGATATTTATTAAAAATGAGAAGTAGATATTTTCTAAGTAAAAATATCTATATATACCCCTACATATTTAATGTGACGCGCGGGATATTTAACTAGGACTCGGGCTCGGGTTTTGCTTGGGATTAAACCTGAAACATATACAATATTAGTTTAACTAACAAGTGTGATTCCTCGATAATTATGTCTATTTCCAACATTAACTATTAATGACCGAGACTGAAAATACATAATGACAACGAACTTTCATGTTCGACTCAATATGTTTTGAGGCTAACAGAATCTCCCGAATAGTGAGTTCATGATGACATTCTTCGCATAAGATAATGAGATTGTTTTTGTCGGTTAGCTCATGTGGTCTTGGTCTTTCATCTTTGTTCTTTGTTGTAGGATAGTCTCTCGGCATGCTTATGATCTTGACTTTGGATGCTCTTTGTCATTGTCTGTAGATCGTTCTATGCCATCTTGCGCTATTTGTGTCTTTGACCAACATGCTCATAACTATTGCATTATTTGAACGCTTTAATCAGAGTTTAGCGGATAGTCTTTGTCTTTAAATCTTAAGCTTTCTAGATAGTTTGTCTTGTAGTTGGCATTTGAATAGGATGGAGGTTGCCATCACCAACGTTTGACATGCAGGTGTACGTTAGTGATAACGAGAAAATTGATTTGAAAATCAACAGACGATGTGCATGTAAAGTGTTTTTTTGTAAAACATCATGAGAGTGTCAAGCTCTTTATCAATATTCATCAACCGCGTCTATTTCATTTCTGGACCAAATTGATATCCAGTGTTGTCACAAGTTTGATTCATAAAGAATCTCGCAATTTGTCATCCTACACAAGAGCTTGTGTTGATGTTGGATCAGAAAGAAGGATTTCTCTTCTTTGTAAATTCATTAGTATCATCTTGGATGTTCTGGCAAAATATCACAATGATCATTTGCGTAGGACTCTTGTTAACAAGCTTGTGAACTTGATGATGTTCAACAAGTGTTTGAAAATGGAATGTGTCCTAAAGAGATTTGTATTGATCTCTTTGGCTCTAGACTCGATTAGTGAATTATTGTTATAGTACTACGGATGCTGGGATGGTGGTACTAGCGTACTGCCAACCTATTCATTATTACAATCTCGGAGATTCACGTGAGATTGTCATAGATAACGTGTGTATCTCCGTGTGAAAATAGATTGGGACAAGTTTCTGTGAGAGAGAAACCGATACATGGCTGGGGAAGGGTTAATGCATTTGCATCACTGGGTCGTCCATGATGTCGTCTTTAATGTAAGCAACAGCTTGTGATTTCTGACAAGCAATTATGTATTGACCGGTTTTGACCTTAAGTTGTGTGGAGGCTTCCTTTTTCAACCTTTTGACCATGTAAATTTTCTTTTTTCGATCTTCAACGCCTTCATACTTACCAGACGTAATTAGACTAACACTTATTGTGATTGTTCTAGTGTTAGCTCACTCTTAGTCGGCATTAATCCCACTATTCACTTCGATCCTGCCTATATAAACTAAGGGACTGCGCTTTTCTAACTTTGGATTTTCCTGGGTAGATCTCCAACGGTCTGGTTAGAGATCAGAGGATTGATTACCTAGTACCCTACCGACCTATATGACATGTCAGAATTCATCGTGAAATTAAGATGTGTTGGGTTTTAGATCGCGAACCGATAAAACACTTTTCTTTCTTATTTAGCACTTGAGTCAAATAGACTTATATTTTAATTAATTTGTCTCCCTTATTTTAAATAATAAACATTAGTTTTTTGAAATACCTTGTGATTCAATTTTCGTCTTGAAAAATCTTATGGGGAGAAAATATGTTCAGCAATAGAATGGTGTGTTTGATCTGTGGTACATTTTGATAATGTTTTGGATTACATAAGAATTGTCATAGTTGATGTATACAAGAACATTAAGATGTTGGAGGTTCGAAAACTCCTCTCAAAAATAGTGACCATATTGAAAATATTATTGTCTTTGAAAACGCATTGTGAGGGATGTGTGTTGAACACACATTTTTGAAGATTATTGAATTTAGGGAAGTAGAGCAGAGAATAATTCTTGAAATAATCGTGTTCAACTTTTGAAGAACCAAAGTGTTAGAGGAACTTCTTTCTAAACGGTAAGGGTAGCGCTACTGATAACGTTCACTATCCTTGGCTTTTTGTAGCTTGTAAAAACATTGATATGTCTTGTAAGAATCAGCTAGCAAGCGCGAGAAAGTTAATGTTCTCGTTGTGAGGATAAGTTATAAAACTCTTCCTTTAATTTAAGTCCGGGTTTATGTACTAATATTTGCCACATAAGCCATCTACGAATATACTAGAGTATGACATGTTTTGAAATTACATTTGAACTCTCGCTCGATACTTCATTTTATCACACCCGTGTCTATGTTGAATCGTCATTTCTATAGCAATGTAAATGTTGGGGTATCGATTCAGAGAGAGAGGGGACATGGCTAGAGAGAAGATTCTATTTTAGAAATTTTTTATTTTTCAGATATTTTGTATTATATATATTTACATGTTGTCCTCGGGCATGGCTATGTGAT
>BQNB010083225.1:20000-29092 GCA_026074375.1 Tanacetum coccineum
ATTTTATCAAAACTTCCATATCATGAGCAGTTGGGTTACGAAAAGAACTCCTAGTATGATTAGACCAAGCTTGTTCACAAATCATTTTAAAATGATTAAAGTTGTTTGTCATTTCGTTGTAAGCTTGTCTACTTTTACTAATGGATTTTGATACGGGTAGAAAGGCAACGTTTTTAGCAATGTTTGGCTTTGTCCTAACAAATGTTTTTCTCCACATTGTCTTCCTAACTTCTTTAGCGCGTTCCAACTGATCAAGATAGGTTTTGGATGGTGGTTTGAAAATTTCATAAAGACTGTTTTGATATGTGTAATCATATGGTTTCACTGTGTCTTTATTCAATTTTGATCTACTCTCTTTTTCAAGAGTCACTGTGTCTTCCCTATTGGGGCAAAATCTGTTTGCAGGATCAGAAGTATCATATGGGATCTCATACAAACATGGTTTTTCAGATTGAGCTATCTTAGGATTAGCAAAGGTTGATTACATTTATGTTGCGATTTTGGTGTAACATAAGTCACCCCCCCCCCCCCCCCCCCCCCCCCCCCCCCCCCCCCCCCCCCCCCCCCCCCCCCCCCCCCCCCCCCCCCCCCCCCCCCCCCCCTTCCCCCCCCCCCACCGGCCTCCCCCCCACCCCCCCCCCCCCCCTGCCCCCACCCAGGCCCGCCCCACTTGACATTCCCCCCCCCCCCCCCCCCCCCCCCCCCCCCCCCCCCCCCCCCGTTTATAATAAACAATTTCATTTAAAAACTTTAATTGTTTGTCCATATGAATCATCTTGTCAATATCTTTTTCTTCCTTAACCTTTAAATCCGAAATGACCTTACTTTTCTCTTTGAGTTGACCTTCAAATTGTGACTTAGTTAAAAGACTCTTTTTGACTAACTCATCGTGTTTCTGATTGACAACTGAAATTTCATAGGCTTTAGTTTTTAAACCTTCTTTTATGTCAATGTCTTTACGAGCTAATAGTCCTAGAGTTTCATTTAACTTTGTTTGAAGAATCTCATAATCAATCGTCCGGTCATTAAAGGCTTTGTACTTCTCAAACTCATTCTGTTTGTTCTGAAGTGCAATCAGACAACTATCCCGACAACTAGTAGCCTCCCCCAGAGCCCTACTAGTCTCATCAAGGTTAGTATTGCACTTTTCCAATTCTTGAGTCAATGATGCGTTTGCTTTCTTTAATTGCTTTAAAATTGTTTTGTTTTCCTCAGTATCAAGAGTTAAATTTGCAATTAAATTAGCAAGCGCAGCACGCTCATCAGCACATTCTGCAGCATGTTTCTCAGAATGTTGTCTTTCATTGGCAAACACATTATATTCAGCAGTATTTGGTACCTCAACCAATGGTTCTATGTCACAGGAAGGTCTGATATCCGTATCATCCCCAGAAGTGCTTTTGTCATTGCATGACATGCTACTTTCATCTCCAGATGTGTTGCTTTGATTCTTTGACCTTTGATCATTCCCAGTCTTGCTGCAAGTATTCTTTTTCCCAGAGTCTATGTCACTGCTTTCAGTAAACACCAGACTGGCATCCAATGCATTATCCATATCAACATCTCCTTGTTTATGTATCCTCTTTGCATTCATTCGTTGCTTAATTTCTTTGTTATGAAGTATTGATTCAATCATATACTTCTCAATGAAATCAAAGTTGACGAGAGCTCTTTCTATGAAGACTTGAGGTTCCATTCTTGTGTATGCTTTAAAGTCCTTTCTTGAATCCGAACCATCTAAACTGGAAGACTTTATTAACACGGAGGTGAAGATTTTCTCAAATGGTGTCTTGAGTACTATGAATGCAGTCTTGCAGTTAGACTCATGAAGTGTTTCGTTAGAAAGTTGTGTTTCCAATGTGGCCATGTTCTCAGAGAACGTTCTTGTGAATATGTGAACATCTTCAGCAAAGATATGACTAAATGCACGTTCAAATGCACTCTCATTGATGCCTGGTACATCTTTCTTTGAGAGAAACGTTAAATGTGATTTGAGTGCACTGAGACCGTTTAGGAAACTACCTTTCATTATACTTTCTTTCTTTTTTAGTCTTTGCATCTCCATTTCTTTTGAATCCGAACACGAAGATAAGGTATCTTTCGTTTCCATAATATCGTGAATTAAAGTGAAAAAGATTTGTTGGATCTTAAGTGGATGTGATGTGATTGAAGTTGTGGTTGTGTTATGAAATTCACGTTCACGGGATTTTACTCGTCTATGATTAAAACTGATAATTGAATTAACGGGATTTTACAAAATCAATAGAAAACCGTGAATGATTTGATTCGGAGTCAGCGGCCAATGATTTAATTGTATAAAAACTGATAACTATCTGGCTAGGGTTATAGCAGATTGTTTAAATAGGCTCACCAAACTGAAACGGGCCTAAAAATACAGATGGGCCGTGAGCTAGAACAAAAACAAGTCTAACACAAATTCCAAAAAAAAGAAAAATGTCAATAACTCATAGTAAACGAGGGTTTTGGGCCTCAAAAAATCCGTAACCAACCAAAGGGTGGTTACAACTGCGTCCGTCTCGTTTTTCTCTTAGATTTGAGAGGTTACGGGCCTCAAACGGACTTACGGATCAAAAGTTATGGCTATTTTACTAAAACATTTTTCTTCACACAAGATTTCCAGATAAAACGCAGTGCAGGAGGCAAAACGCAGTCAAATCTTGAGGCAATTGCAGCAATATCTTGAGGCAAAACGCAGTGAGGTTTGATCAGAACGCAACCATGAGATTTGGTCAAAACGCAACCAAATAAAAAATTGGGCAGAGTATCCCTTAGTCAAAACGCAACACTTGTCTTCAAAACGCAACCTGCAGTCAAAACGCAATGATCCAAAACGCAGTCTCTTTTCTTCAAAACGCAATGCCTCAAAACGCAGTGACTCAAAACGCAGTCTCTTTCTTCAAAACGCAATGAATCAAAACGCAGTGACTCAAAACGCAGGCTCTTTCTTCAAAACGCAACCAAGATCAAAACGCAACCTATGATCAAAACGCAACCAATGATCAAAACGCAACCAATGATCAAAACGCAACCAAGAACTTTGCCAGAGAGTCAAAACGCAACGACGAACTATACGACTTTTTCCACCAAAAATCGCCTAAAAATCACCCTTTTTGACCTTGTAACTTGATTTCTTTTGCACAATAGTGAACACGTATATGCCTAATCTTGCTTAATAACATATAACGTTCACACATCTAAGCACAAAAATCCGGGTTTGATTTTTTTTTTGACTTCAAATGACACACGAATTTGATCTTGTTGAACCACAAGAATCAACCACGAATCCACACGTAGCTCTGATGCCAATTGTTGGAACCCGATCTACACTTCATAACATATATCACACACGAATCGAACTAGAAATTAGAGAAAGAGAGATGAGTTGTTTAGAGAGAGAAAGAAGAGAGAGAGAGAGAGAGAGAGAGAAAGAGAGAGATGAGAGAAAAGAGAAAGAAGATATTTATTAAAAATGAGAAGTAGATATTTTCTAAGTAAAAATATCTATATATACCCCTACACATTTAATGTGACGCGCGGGATATTTAACTAGGACTCGGGCTCGGGTTTTGCTTGGGATTAAACCCGAAACATATACAATATTAGTTTAACTATCGAGCCTGATTCCTGATAATATTCTATTACAACATTAACTAATTAATTGACCGAGACTTAAATACATAATGAACGAACTTCATGTTCGACTCAATATTTTGAGGCTAACACTTTTAACTATTTTAGGCCCCATTAATTCAATACTAAGGGTCTTCCCGAATTCTTGAATCATGGATCTTACCAATTAAGAAAATATTTAAAATTATGCGAATCTTGATCATATTTAAACTAAATCCTTTTAACAAATTAACAAGATTTAAATATCTAATATCAATCCATGATAAATTTGCATGATTTTATCATGGATTTTCATTAACAATTAACAAAACTTAAAACTATTAACAATTAATACATCAACTTTTATATAAAATTGAATACAACCTAGATCTCGTCTGATTAATTTATTATCCGTCAAGATCAAATCTTTTTAACAAAAACCACCCACCGGGGCATTAAAATTAATCACAAAACCCTAATTTGTTCACTTTTATTCCTTGTAATTAAAGATTCTACACGATGGCTCGTGATGCCACTATTGGGTTTTACGATCTAATTAACTAATTAATTAACACGAGTACGCAACGAAATTAAAGATCACATGTAGAATACATTAATTAACAAGGATAGAAAATGTATACCTTTTAACACGAAACGATACACCGCTTAAGGTAACCGTTAACACCGTCTTCTATATACGCGTGTGTATAATGTCACACGTGAAACCACAAGAATCAAAGTATGATTCCTCTAAGCTTCCACACATAATACATTCTTAGCAAACAATGAAGTATGCTAGTACTAGTAGTGATATAGCAAACAATTGTCTTCGTTCTTGAATCAATCAACTCACGAATAGAAGCAAAACACCACCTTGTAGTCACAAATACCAAAACCGAAAAACCCTTAGGGTTCGTTTGGTTTATGCGTGCGGCAAGAGGAGGAAACGAAAACCCTTTTGGGTTTTGTAGAAGTCGACGAGCAGGAGGGAATCACAAGGACGATTTTCTGGTTTGATTTTGGTTTTCGGTATATATCAAATAATGAAAAACCAATCCCTATTTATAGCCTTCAAATCAATCTCCTAATCCTATTAGGAAACTATGTTTCCAGCCGACTAGAACAAGGAAAAGGGTCAAACCGAAAATTCCTTTTTCTTAGTTTTGCGTATTAAGTCCTTTAACTTTTAAATACTTAAATCTCATTTAACATTTAACGATTGTTTGCTAAATCATTACTTAAACATTGTTTACGTATTAACGTGTGCGTCCCCTTAGGCTCAAATAAATATTCCGGACATATATTATTTACGGTGGACATATTCCAACAGATTGGATGGTTTAGACAACCTCTTATACTCGGTTGTCACAGGATTCTACAAAGTAATATCAAAGTCTCCACGTACATTCTTTTCAAAGCATAAACATACCAGCCCATGAAAAGATGTTAATATACGCATATACTGAGGAGGAGGGGCTGCGAATTGTGGTAAAGGACGGCTGCAGGGAGCATTATCAGTCGGTGATTCACAGTCGATGGTGTAGAACGTTGTTGCTTCACTAGAATATTTAATGAAAAGTTTTCGGTCTTCTAGATGGGGGTATACATAGTCTTTTAGAAGGTTGCGGTCGTTGTGCATCTCTTTGAACTTATCTGACATTATAAACGAGTTCCATTGATTGCAAACACAGTTAAAACGGACTAGAGATTTTGTTGGAGCCCGCGTGATAATCTGAAACAAAATTACGTCTTGTGGAAGGGAAACCGACATGGTTTTCTTGTCTGCGTCATACAAAAATTCAAAATATCTTCGATCTTTAAAGCCATTGAAATTTTATTTTGAGGAAAAGGGGAGTCGAATTAGACTCAGGATGTGTGCTAGGGTTTTATAGGGTTTATTTTATGTTAATGATTCAATAGAATATGGATCTTTATGAAAATATATACTATCAAAATTTCTAAATAATGAGAAAAAATATACTATCAATGTTAGTTATCCATTTTTTCAGTAAAAAAAAACTCACTTTCATCTCTTTTTTTTAAATTAAATATATATCATAAACTGTTAATCATTACGCAAAACGAATAATACAATCACGAAGATAATTAAATAATCTTTTTATAGAGGGGCACTTCTATTTATTGAGAAAAAATATACTATCAATGTTACTGATTCAATAGAATATGGTAATTATCTTTATGAAAATATATACTATCTAAATTTCTAAATAATGAGAAAAAAATACTATCAATGTTAGTTATCCATTTTTTCAATAAAAAAAACTCACTATCATCTCTTTTTTTTAAATTAAATATATCACAAATCGTTAATCGTTACGCAAAATGAATCGTACAATCGTGAAGGTAATTAAATCATCTTTTTGTAAAGGGCACATCTATATACTTTCGTCGAACTTTTTTTTCAAGAATTTTTTTTTGAGCATTGAGATTTACGTCAAGAACAATCACATGTGATTTATAAAATAAGATTTGATCTAAATCACATATGATTTATAAAAAAGCATAATTTGTGAAATCACACGTTATTTTTAAAGAATAAATCACATGTGATTTTTCCAGCCACAAATTTCAATATAAAAAAATAGAAAAAAAAGTTTGTCGAAAGTATATCGATGTGCACGTCTACTGAAAGATAATAAAATTATCGTCATGATGGTGTATTTTTGGTCGCTTAACGATTACCGATTGTAAGATAATTTATTTTTTAAAAAGATGTGAAAATTGGGTTTTTTTTAATGAAAAATTGAATGACTAAAATTGGTTTATTGGGTCATTAAACATTTGTGAGTCTATATTGATCTCAACTTTTTTTAAGAGCAAATCATTTCACAAGGAAACGATACAAAAAAGCGAATACAACAACAACCATCAAGATGAAGGCTACAAAGAAAAGAAAACAAAGAAACTAAAAATAAGGAAGATAAGAGAAAATAGCCCGAGACCACAAACATCAAAGATAACCCTCCTCATGTTGTTAAATTAGCAATATCATCATAAATATCCCTAGGTGTAATCACCTAAGACTTCCAGCTAGGAATGACACTCTTCTTTGACCACCTATTAGAAATCCACAACAGGAAATTGGCTTGAATCATAGAAAAAATATATGCGATTTGCTCTTTAGATTTAGTTTCAATGGTGGCATGAGCCACCTTATTTCTCCATTTCCACAAACTTCAAAGAGAAACAAGACAAACTCCTTGAAATATATTTTGAAGCCGAGGAGGAAGAAGTTTCGTGAAACCACCCGCAATTACCTCTTTAACAGACATGTGTTTTACTTGTACATGTTATCCAAATGACTTTTTTTAACTCAGATGTACCCGACCTCATTAATACATGGACTCTTTCCGACCATTCTTTATACCCTAAATGTACACTACTACAAAAACAGGTTATTCCTACTGTCGAATGAGTGGGAAAATCATGGGAACAAGCCATTTTTCAAATATTTTACACGGATACTTTCTGTTTGTAAAAATCACGTGGGTAAATATTTTCCAACCAAGTTCTCTCACGGTGCTGATTATTTTCTCACCGATATTACCATTGATAATCCGTGTATAATTTTACCCACCGATTTTTCACGAATATTTTCCAACGGATTCTCACATGTTACTTGCAACCATTACCACATATTTGTCATAATTTTCACGCAGCTAATTCCCACACATTTTATACGAACGTTTTACCCACGGATTTCTCAGGTTTCTCTGGGAAATTAATGAAAAAACATTTTCCCATGAATAAACGACCAATAGAAATAAAATATGAAAAATGCATAAATTGCCAAATTGTTTTATAAATATTTATTTATTATGTGGCTATCCATATTCCGTAACGTTTTAACATTATGGCTCAATAATGTTTGTATTTAATGTATGGATGATTAGAGACTTATATATATGGACTTGTATGCATTTGCAATAGATCAATGTCAATGAAATACATGTCTTGATTCTCTATACTTTCTTCTTCTTTCATAGGTTGCTATTAGGCCGTTGTTTCAAAACACGTTATTAGCACGAATTGTCTCGAAGAAAGAATAAAAGAAAGGTGATGTGGTGGAGTAAATGATTGGATGCTCGTTGAATAGTTTTTTTAGCAGATGCTCATTGAAGTTCGCAATTTCATTATTGGAGGTAAATCTTAACACTAATTTATTATGGAGGAATTAAACATAAAGTTTGTTAGGTATTACAAAAAAAAAATTATCACATAAAATAGATCTACCCCCACTATTGATATTGTTATGTTACCTTACATGTATCATATGTATAAATAAAAAAAACTAAAGCACAAGCCAATTATTTTTTTTTTACATTCTTCAAGTATATTTACTTGTGTTCTGCACGTTGTTATCTTTTAGGGAAAAAAATGTGAATATATTTTGATAAATGTAAAAATCGTAGCTATAGGCGTGATTGAGGTACATATAATGAAATTCATAATAAAAATAGATGTGGTAAGAAATCGTAAAAATATACGAGAATGATGATATGAAAAATAAAAACGTCACATGAAATATACATTAAACGTTATAAGGATGATTATATATTTTGGGTAACGTCAAAATATGTTAACTATACCTCACGAGTAATCGAGAACATTATTGTAAAGGTTTCCAAAGAATAATGGATGTATTGAAAGTTTGTCATATTTAGTATGTCATTTTATTTGCATACAAAATATTTTATTGAATGCTTAATGATATATGTGTGTTTAGAAATTAGGTAACTTCGCAAATATAAAAGATTTTTTCTTGTTTGATAATGGTATAACCTAATATATGTATATTATATTAAACTATGTTGAAACTATCAAATTGCTTTATATTGCACAACTAGTTATAAGTCCCGTGCACGCACGGGATTTTTTCTAAAATTTTTAATAATGTGTTTTATTTATCAAAAACCAAATAACTTATTTTTTGTTATTTGTTTTAATTATTGTTCTTAATTTTTGTGTGGAGCTAATGTTGGTGGTACAGTTCATTAGTAAACAATAGATATCCTCTTTGCAAAAGTAATTATTTTGGAGCATGGTACTTATTTTCATCTTTGAGCAATTGGCATACTAAGTTCGAAAGAATCATAAATACAGTTACAAACATCTTTCATGAGTTAACTACACAATTAACTTAAGAATCATAAGCTGGTCTCCAAAAGGATCTCTAAAGGCCCTTCTAGTTAAAACCATATGATGTTCCATTTGATCTAAGTCGGCAAGTAGTCTTTAAACTTTCAACCTTCTAAAAATCCTTCCACACCCAAAAAGAGAGGATACACCACTTTGTCAAAATGTATGTGAGTTCATCAGGAAAATAAAATATGAACAAAATACTGTAAAGACCTACTTTAGGAGATTAATAGTTATATTACCATGAGTAAACATTATTGTACTATTAATAATGCATAGGTAGATCCATGAGCATTGTGTTA
>BQNB010083226.1:0-16832 GCA_026074375.1 Tanacetum coccineum
AAATTTATTTAAGCTTTTATAGATTTTCTTGCATTAGGGGTATTTTGGTAATTTCACATTTGTTGAGATTTTTAGGTTTTATAGCCATTTTCACCATAATGGCCCGTGCACCCAAAAGTGCCATAAGTGCAACAAGGTAGGGCACTTTGCCCGTAATTGCAGGAGTACTGGCAACACAAACGTTGCTAATACTCAGAAGAGCAATGGGGCAGCTCCCAAGGGGAATGGTTGTTTTGAGTGTGGAGCACGAGGGCATTTCAAGAGAGATTGTCCGAAGTTGAAGAATAAGGATGGAGGGAATAGGAATGCACAAGGCTGGGTTTATACAGCTGGGAATGCAGAGAAAAGAGGGAATGCATCAGGAAACCCATACTTCAATGTCATCACGGGTACGTTCCTCTTAAACAACCACTATGCATCTATCTTATTTGACACTGGTGCCGATAGGAGATTTATATCTTCTGCGTTTAGTTCCCTGATTGACATCACTCATACCCCACTAGAAAATAGTTATGATGTGGAATTAGTTGACGGGAAAATAGTCAGGGTAGACACTATTATGCGAGGTTGCACTTTAAACTTCTTAAACCATCCGTTCAACATAGATCTAATGCCCGTAAAATTGGGTAGTTTCGACGTTATTATCGGCATGGATTGGTTAAGAAGGTGTCACGCCGTGATCGTGTGCGATGAGAAACTTGTTCGAATTCCCTATGGGAATGAAACCTTGGTTTTTCTTGGTAACAAAAGTAACGATGGGAGAGAATCTCGGTTGACCATTATCTCATGTTCAAAGGCTCAAGAGTACATGGCGAAAGGATGTCAGATCTTTTTGGCACATATATCCGCCAAGAAAGAGGAGGACAAGTCGGAAGGAAAGCAACTTAAGGACGTACCAATCGTCTGAGATTTTCCTGAAGTGTTTCTCGAGGACTTGTCGGGTCTTCTTCCGGCTCAACCAGTGGAATTCTAGATCGACTTAATTCCAGGAGTCGCGCCCGTAGCTCGAGCACCGTATCGATTGGCTCCATCCGAAATGAAGGAGTTGTCAGAACAACTACAAGAGCTTTCCGACAAGGGCTTCATAAGGCCTAGTTCCTCGCCTTGGGGAGCCCCGGTCTTGTTTGTCAAAAAGAAGGATGGGTCATTCAGGATGTGCATCGACTACAGGGAATTAAATAAGCTGACAGTGAAGAATCGTTACTCACTCCCGAGGATCGATGATTTATTTGATCAACTCCAGGGTTTCAGTATTTATTCGAATATAGATTTGAAATCGGGTTATCACCAGCTTAGAGTACCAGAGTAAGACATTGCAAATACGGCATTCCAAACTCGGTATGGTCATTACGAGTTTCAGGTTATGCCATTCGGACTAACAAACGCACCTGTGGTATTCATGGACCTCTCATGAAGCCGAGTATGAAGACTTACTTGGATAAGTTCGTAATTGTCTTCATCGATGCCATACTTATTTATTCAAAGGACAAGAAAGAGCATGAAGAACATCTTAAGGCAATTTTGGAATTGATTAAAGAAGGAGAAGTTGTATGCCAAGTTTTCAAAATGAGGGATGAATTTTGGATTCGATGTTATAATTTTCGGGCATGTCATTGATCAGCAGAGGCTACATATGGATCCAGCAAGATAGAATCTATCAAGATTGGGGTTCTCTTAAGACACGATGATAGATCCGCCAATTTTTAGGTCCTTGTTGCGTTACTATGGATATTCATCTTGGGTTTTTCGATGATTGCTAATTCAATGACGAAGAGCTCACACAGAAGGAATCAAGTGTTGACTGGGTGAAAGGATGAAAGAAAACGACTTTTTAGTTAATAAAGCAGATGTTGTGCAGTGATGCAACCATTTCTGGATTTAGAAGGAAGCGAGACTCTGGTGGTCTACTGTGATGGTCACACAACGGGTTTAGGTGTTATATTGTGTAGTGTGAGAAGTGATTACTATGCTTTATCGGCAACTAAAAGTTCACGAGAAGAACTACACTACTCATGATTTAGAACTTGGATCGGTGGTATTTGCTTTAAAGATATGGAGACATTACCTATATGGAACCAAATGCCCCGTGTTCACCGACCATAAAAGTCTACAACACATTCTCGATTAAAAGGAGCTTAACATGATGGCAAAGGTCGTGGCTAGAATTGCTAAGTGATTATGATTGTGACATTCGTTATCATCCAGGGAAGGAAAACGTAATGGTTGATGCATTGAGCCGTAAGGAACGGATTGAGCCATTGCGGGTTTGATCCTTAGTCATGACCATTGGTTTGGATCTTCCAAAGAATATTCTGAAATTAGATGCAAAGCCCTGAAACCAGATATCTTGATGAGATAAAGATCTAGGAGGTATGATCAGAAAGGAGTGTACCTAAGGAAAAGTTGGAACCACGCGCCGATGGAACTTTATGTTTAAACGACAGGAGCCGGTTACCCTGCTGTGGAGATTTAAGATCCGTGATTATGCAAGAATCTCATAAGTCGAAATACTTTATCCATCCCGGTTTCGAAAAGATGTACCAAGACATGAAGAAGCTATATTGGTGGCCATCTGAAGGCTGACATTTGCACCTTTGTTAGCAAGTGCTTGTCATCGTGCGAGGTCAAGGACAAAACAAAGGCCATCGAAATGTTAAGTATCATTCCACCCAATACCATGAGTGGTAAGTGGGATAATATCATGATGGATTTTATCACCAAGCTTCCTAAGTAGTCACAAGGTTTTGACACCATCTGAGTGATTGTGGATTGACTTACAAAATCTGCTCACTTCTTGCCAATAAGGGAGAATGATCCATTAGACAAGTTGGCAAAGGCTGTGTACACTGAACAGCGTTTGTTGGCATTGAACAACGGTTATTACTCTTTCAATTTCCTTTGTGATCGTGATGGGAGATTCACATCAAATTTCTGGAGATCATTTCAGAAAGCTTTGGGTACAGATGTAAGTATTAGCTCTGCGTATCATCCAGTGGAATTACCGACGGCCAGAGCGATGAGAAATATCCAACTATCAAGGACCTGCTACTGTGCTTGCAGTGATCGATTTGGCAATATGATTGGGTTAAGCATTTTCCACTAGCCGAGTTTTTCAATAAAAAACAGTTATATCATGCTAGCAGTAAAGGACGCCCCTTATAAGGCAACTATATGGCTGAAAATGTCGATCACCTGTGTGCTGGGCCGAAGTTGGAGAAGCCTAACTGACTGGTCGCTGAATTTTTCAAAGAACATACAGACAAAAGATCATCTGATTAAGCCAGATGATTGCATGCTGGCTCCTGATCGACCAAAAGTGTACGCTGATCTGGAAGCGAAAGCCAATGTGTTCGACCGTTGGGGATAGGGTTATGCTCAAGGTCTCACCTTGAAAAGGGGTTGTCTCGGTTCGTAACGCTGGGTAAGTTGACCCGTGATATGTCTGGACATTTCAAGGTGATTTAGCCAAAGGTTGGAAAGTTTGCCAAACAAGTTGGCACCTATCCCAAGGGGGGGAGGTTGAGCAGAGTTCAATCATACTTTCCATGTGTCTAATCTGAGAAATGTTACGCCGATACGTCCCAATTGTCATGCCATTAGAAGGAATTCACTTTGCATGTTATAACTCCAGTTTGTGGTAAGAGCCCGATGAAATCATTGAACGGGAGTCAAACGATGAAGCGATGACATGATTCATGGTTTAGGTTTGCTGAACTCCTAAGAAAGGTCCGAGTTTCCACCTGAGAAATATGAAGTTTCGTTTAAACGCAATAATTCCCAAGCATTTAACAATACTGGGCTTCGTCATCCACTACAAGGTCTTAAGCTTTGAGGACAAAGCTCTTTTAATGGGTGGAGACTGTAACATTTCTCAATTTCATGTCATTTTATGACTCCTATTATTCGTCACTAATTATTTTAGTCTGATACGCGTTTACTTTTAATTTAACTTTTAAGCAAAATCGCGTAGACTAGAAATAATCATTTAACGTAAACGGTCACCAAATAAATTAAGGTTTACGTCAAACAAGTGTCATATAATTATTAAGAAGATAATTATTAACTCTGCGTATTTTATTTTTATTGGTCACGTAAAAGGTTTACGTTTCGCAATAAAATACATTTGGACACACCCCGGAAATACCTAGACTTACCTAGACTCAAACCAATACCCACTTTTAAACCTTAAACACAAAATTAAATCAAATCTTGTGTTAATACCCCACTAGGGCCGAATATGGGGACAAGGATAACTAGAAAATCCTTAAAACTTACACTAAGCTACATGTATTCTAAATTGTAATTAAGGTTTGTACAACATGTCTCTAGTTAGCTAATATACATTGGTTAAAGATCACTTTGGATCCTTCTTTCTTCTTGAAAACCCACCGAAACATTATGTACACACAAATCACCTAAAAATCTTCCTAATGATCCTAAGTAAGTGTAAAACCAATGTTTCATTGAATTCATGTTACTAGTGTTCCTAGTTAACTCATTACACAATGGTTAATAACCATTTGGTCTCTCTTTCTCTCTTGGATGTCACGGCTACATGCAATGTATAAACACAAAACATAAGATTTCCATATCTTAGCAAATGTTGTACCAAAACCTTGCAATTAAGGATGGTACTTAGTTGTTTTATCAAAACAATGTGTAATTAACTAGAAACCACTAAACCACCTAGTTAGGGGCTGGTTTTGGTTTGGTTTGTGTGACTAGGAATATGTAACTAAGTATGTGCCTATAAATACACACACATATTCACCATTTTACACTCTTACAAAGCACAAACACTTAAACGATTTCAACATATACACTCTCTTCTTATTCGGGTCACAAACCACATACAAGCACACCAAGACACTCAAGTGCACGCCTACTAGGTTCGAAGAGTTTCGGGTTAGGGAAAAATACACTAGGGTTTCGAGTAACTTTGGAAGCTAGGGTTAAACACGAGACGTTTTGCACTCGACTTCTCGACTCGACTTTTATTCACCCACTGTAAGGACTTATGGCTTATGCGTACTTCCATTGTCTAGGGCTTAGAATACTTCATGTTTGTAAGTAGTGTTGTGATGCAAGGTTTATATGGGTTCGGGTTCGTATGAGTGAAACCATACGAGACCCATCCCTTGTCATGTATGTTAACTGGTGTTGGCGTTAAACTAGTTTTCATACGAAAAATAAGTCATATAAATGAGCATGAGCTTATTCGGTTTCACATAAAAACAAGTATTCGATATAAACATAATATAAGTCGAGGTTCAAACACGGCATTTGGGACGCGAATATACGCAAATCTATACGTAAACTTTATCATGCAAATAGTTGGCTCGGTTAAGGAAGCGGCGTAGTATCTAAATGTGATTTTGCATGAAAGAAACATAGCTTAAACGAGCTTATTTAAGCGTAAAAGCTTATCGAGTTTAGGACACGTTAATAGAACAATAACAGTGGCTTTTGAGCCATTGTTGGACAGTTAGACCATTAAGGGCATGCTGGGCTCAGAGCCCAACCCACTGGCACGTTTAGTCTTTTTTAGTATTTTCTTATGGATTATTTGATTAGACTTTAAGCTTTGAAGGAGCTTAACGTGCTTATGTTAGCCCACGGGCTTGGCTTTAGAGCCTTCCGGGACTATTTGTTTGGGCTGCAAAGCTCAAAAAAAGTCCATGACAGCTTATTCAATAAGATTTAAGCTGCCAAGCATCGTATCTAATAAGCTACAACATAAACTTAAACTTATTTTTAAGATGAGAAGTTATGGACCTCAATAGGTTTATGTATACCACTTTTTAGAAAATACCTATCGAACCTTTAATGGACTCAAAAGCCCATTTACACGGCTTATGGCTTATGGGATAAGCCAATAAGCCAAAACATCTTATTTACACTTAATTAACTTAATTGAATCTAAACCTACTTGAAAAGCTAGCTAATTACCTTATTGGACCTCAAAAGCCATTCTCAAATGAGCTATTGGACCGAAAAGCCCAAAGAAGACCCAAAGAAATCAATCCGATCATATTTCAAGAGTAAACAGTTATTTGCTTATTGGAGCTTAATGAAACCTATCACCACTTTTTAGAACTTAATTGGGTTTAAAATGCGATTTTTACAAGTTAAGGGACTAAACGTGACAATATCGAAACTTGGGGGGTTAAAATTGTAAACTTACTTTTTTTTTAAGTTTAGGGACTGTATTTTGACATTTTAAAAACTTAAGGGGCTGTTTAAAACTTGCTTGGACTAAAAATGTAACTTTTCTAAAGTTAAAGGACTAAAGGTGATAAAGTGAAAACCTTAGGGCTAAAAGTGTAAATATATTGTTTTCAATGTATGGGCACTGATTTTGACATTTTGTGAAACTTAGTGGACTCGAAATATAATTTGCAAGCATAAGGGTCATAAGCGTAAGGTTGGAAACTAGAAGGATTATATGTGTAACTTTGAGAAGTTAAGGGGTAAAATAATGTAATAAAGATATTTTTTATTAATTATTTTGATAAATTGAATACTTGGAAATATTTTTTCGAAATAAATCATCGAGTTTTATTAACGCGATTAATAATTTGAATATTTATTACTAAACACTAGTACTTTATATATAATATGGATTATTTATAATCGTACGTCCTTCGAGAGCCCAAAAACTTTAAACAAATTCTTTGAACGTAAACGTCGCCAAATTAGTTGCGCATTACATAAAGGAACTGAAATCTCAAAGTTCATTGAAATTCATTTTGGGGTCATTAGCTAAATATGTAGACTAAGACTTGCCGTATTTACTTAGGTATTTGACGGTGTTATTTCTTGCTATACTTTGGTGTATTTGCATTTCGCGAGGAACTACCTGCTAAGGTGAGTTCATAGCCTCATGTTTTACAATTATTTAAATGTTTTACATTGTTGGGGTGAGAACATGCTTTGTTTTACAAATTGGACGCAAGTGTAATTTTTATACTTTGTCTTACGTCGTTTGCCTAAGTAGCGATAACCCACTGAGCCCTTTCATCATGAACTGTCAATTGCTAGATTGCAAGCGCGATTGGTTATAAATAGATCTATTTGGGATTGACATCCCCGTTTGGGTGAGTAGCGCTCACTGTGCCGGGTTGCCGGACAAACAAAACGTTATACCATGTAGGGAGTTTGAGATGTTGCGGTGGTTAATATAACATCCATTCTCGGGCCATTTATTGGCAATTTATTGCATTCATACATGTCGAGCTTCAGTGTCATGAGCTTAGGAAAACGTATTACTTTTTTATGATGTTTGGTCTGTGATTAAATCATTCTCGTGGAAAATCTGCGGTCCTAATATTGATTTTACAATAAAATGTCCCCCCCCCCCAACCCCCCCCCCACAACACCATATGAAGTCACCAACTTTATGTTAACGTTTGTAAGTATGTTTTCTTGGGTTCAATAAGGCACGAGGTGCTCAGGGGGATACAATTATGGGTCCTTTTTGGGAAGAGTCAGTACTAAAGATTTGGGGCGTATTACATTTTGGGAACATTTGTTATAAACCAAAATCTTTACTTACGTTGTCGAACAATTTGAAGCCATGAGCTTATGTAACGAACAAGTATTTTGTTAAATCCAATGTATCTTTTAAACGACACGTTTAGTGGTCGTTCTCATATCTTGTGCTATTGATCTATAAAGTAACGCCCTCGGATATTCAACATTCCGCTGCAACCCAGATTTGGGGGTGTTACATTATTGCTTATTGATGTTAGTTTATGGCTTAAATATCATTTATGCATGTTTAGAGTTGAAACTGCCTAAAATAGCTTAAAACTGCCCATTTTTACTAGCTTATTTCTATTGCTTATTTATGTGTTTTAATTGCTTAGTTGTTCTTATTTAGCCCTATGCTTAATCTGTTTTGAGTTTTTACAAGTTTTCTAAGTCTTTTTCAAGCTTAAAATCAATTATGCCAACTTAAAGGAGTGTTTGGATTAAGGCTTTAAAATGCGTCAAAATGAGTTAAAATTGTTTTGGGTCATTAAGCCAATTTTGAACAGCTTTAATTAATCCTTTTAATCTGTTTTTATAAGTTTTTAAAGTTTAATATCAAGTTTTAAGGTGTTTTATACATGTTCATTAAATCTGTGGTTTTCAAAGTTTCTCAAACTGCTTATTTTCAAATCTTGTTTTTAAGATTTTGTTTATGTTTCTTTTAAGTGTTTAAATGCAATAGGAAAGATTGGGTTAAGTGTGCATTTGCCATTTTGGATTTGTTTCAAATCTGTCATAGTTTAGTTTTCATTTTCAAAAAGGGTGAAAGCCACTTTCCAATCCAAATTTTAGATAAGTTAATGTTAGATTTAGGTTTTTAATTTGTTAGCACAAGCTACTTGTAGTATAAGCTCAATCTTTTTGAGCTTATTTTGGATTTTAGCCTTCATTTACATAGCTTAAATTAGGCCTGCAAATAGCCAACTTGTCTTTTAAACTGAAAACCAAAAACGAGTAAAACTGTGTAATCAGCTTTTTCATAAGCCTTTTTCATGGCTTAAATGAATTTCAAAATGCTTTTTCTTTGTGGATTATTATAGCTTATTGCATGATCTTTTTTGTGGTATTTAGCAACTAGCATATGGATCATTTTCTTGCTTTAAAATATAAGCTTTAAAAGTGGCCCCTTAGGCTGTTTGGTCACTAGTTTTGGCAAAATAGCTTATTTGCTTATCTGGGCTTATTGGCTATTTGGATTTTTTTATTTAGATTTAGTTTTTCTTATTATGTTAGTTTTAAGCTATTTTAGCTTATGTAGCTTAGGGTAGAGCTTATTCAAGCTTATTAGAATTTTCAGTTTAGGAATTTAAGTGTAAAAGCCATTAAGTACTTCTGTCATTTTAAGTTTAATTTAGCTCAATTTAGTTGCTTATTTTTTTAGCCCTAGTGCTTATTAGGTATGTTTGATAATCTGTTTTAGCTTTTTACTTCATCTTACAGCTTTTAGAGCTTATAATTAAGCTTAAAATTTCAAACAGTTTAGTCTCTTGTCATTTTAGTTTTTAGCTTAATTTTCAGACTTAGAGTGCTTATTTCTGAGCTTATTTTTAAGTTTTATAAAAAGTCATTTTTTAAGGTTGCTTAATTAGCTTATTAAAAGCTTTTTTAAAAACAAATTTGCAAATAAAAAAATATGTTGGGAGTTGAGGGAAATCTAGGGTGAGCAAGGCTCGAACCCCTGACCTCAACCTCACCTCTACCAACATATTTAACACACACCACACAACCACCCTTGGGTCTTTTCCGTTTTACCTTGCACCTATTATTCTTTTAACACCTTTTTGGCCTTTTAAGCCATAAGCCATTTTCGGCTTATTAACAACTTATTTAGATAAACTGTTAACCTCATTTTATTTTTCATAGAACCTGCTCACTTTTAGCTACTTTTTGTAATTTTTCAGATTTTTTATAAATAGTTTAGTATTTTTAATATTTAATTTAGATAAAAATCGTTTTTAATTCATAAAAAATTAAATAAAAGTCAAAAAAATAAAAATTTCTTTTATCATTTAGGATTGTTAAAAATTAAATTTGCTTTCGTAGGGTTAAATTTGAAGAATTTGTTTTTTTAAAGAACGGGATTTGGTCCCGTTATTGTTTTTCTTCGTTTTTCACTTTAATTGCTTACGTTTTTTGTTTACTTTTCTTTGTTCTAGCATTTCAGTCACTTAGGAATTATAAAAAGTTAAAAAACCATTTTAGGATTAAATTTTGATAAATTAGTCTTTAAGTCATGTTTTTTTAGGATTCCCGTTATAGTTTTTAGTGATTTAGCTTTAGTTAATTTCGTTTTTAGATTGTCTTACTTGTTTTTCCCGTAGAATTCGAAAAACCAATCAAAATCTTTGTTATTCAAACATCAAATATCAAACCGACTTTCGACTCTCAAATTTGCACTCCTCGTTGGGAAAAACGACCCGGGAATATCATATACTACTCAGATTTCATTGATTTTCTTTCTTTAAACCTTTTCAAGGGTCACTTGATTTGGTTTGGTTAATATAAGTAGTATTATTATTTATATATACCTAAAGTCAGAAATCAATTTTTGGCGCCGCTGCCGGAGAGGAGTGTAAGCGATTGTCGTTTCAACGTTTGACAATTAGTGCTTTGAAGATCCTTCCTTGTGAAGTTATTTTCTTTATTAAAAATATAAAAATACAAAAATATTTTTCATTTCTTTTATTTAAGATAAAGAAAAAAATCAAAAAAATAAAAACATTGTCCTTTAATAAAAATCATCATCAATATAATGCTCTCAACTTGAGCATTATCATACAATAGTTCCCAAAAAAAGATTCAAACTTGTCTTACTTTGTGTCAATTGTGAAGTATCAGCTCACTTTGAAAGTTTAAACAATACTATAAGAGGGGTATAGGTGGACGGGTGGTTACGAGGTAACTACGGCTAAAGGAGAAGGTTTTTAATAGTTTCGCGCTTTCCTACTCCTCCGCTCTTTTGTGCGTTTTTCTTTTAGAGAGCTACCGTGAAGCTTGTTGATTATTAGGTTTAAGTTGTCTTTATCACCATTCGTTCGTTTTTAAATAAATCTTTTGTGAATCAATTGTTTGTAAAAACCAATAAATACTTAAATTAGTATAATTTCTGTTTTTTTTATATTTTCTTTTTATTGTATGGCAACTTTGATCGTCTACAAAGGAATCTTGTTCACCTCTCAAATCCGAAGTACAATTCGTAAGAAACTCGTTGTTTGATCCTAATCCTTTGAAGAAATTAACTCGGCCACTAACGGAGCCAGGTACATGACGGACCACCTCTGCGGGAGGAAGATGGTTTTACCAGTTACCGGCCTTCGATTGATGGAGGAGTTTGTGAACCAATTTGAATGGGCGGGGTGGACCAATTGCCCGATATTGCATTCAGTGCAACTAATTTTAGACTTAAGAATGACATGATTCAACAAGTTCAAAATTCGTGTCCATTTCATGGACCGGGTGATGATGCCAACAAGCATCTTGACAAGTTTTTGCATGTCACCCAAAGTATGAAAGTGAATGGGGTCTCCAATGACGCCTATTCGTCTATTTCTATTCCTCTACTCCTTTTGCAAACATCGTGCCGTTCCGAATGGTTTGATCGTTTGACCAAGGAATTCTAATACCACCTTTGACCCAAATGCAAAAATATTTCTCGGAAAATACTTCCCACCCTTTTTTTTGGGGTGACCAAGTTGAGAATTGTATATTATGAATTTCCTGTCAAGAACCCGATGAATGTTTTTCGAAGAATGGGAATGTTACAAGCTTTCCAATTGATTGATGTCCATACCACAACATGTACCCGTGACTCAAATATAACTTTCTTAATAACGGGTTAAAAATTGATGGCATCATGATACTATCAACGCTGCTGCCGGTGGTACTTTTATGAAAGGACGACCCGAAGTAGAGTTGCTATGATCTCATCGAGTATATGGACCGCTCACCACAAGATTGGACACTTCAGCCCAAACGGACGTGAGTCATCTAGTCTCTTATCACTTCTTCTAATCTGGAAATAGCATCCCTTAAGCTTGAAATGGCGGAATAATCAACAGAACTTAATGAAATGCTCAAACAATCCTACAAGTTAATTTGTAAACACGGAGTGCGAAAACTTGTTTGGTACTCATTCTTTCATTATATGTCCAGACATCGTTGGCCAAACTCAGAACATATATGCTGCGGGAGCCTACAATCAAGGTGGTAATACTTACCAACCTCAAGGTAACCGTAATTTGCTTAGCTATCGTTCGGACAATTATCTCGGACCACCAGGGTTTAATGTAAATCAAATATCAAATTGAAACAATCAATTAAGAATCAGAATAGGAATCAAGGAAATAACCAAGGTCGAAACTAGTTTTTCCAAGGAGCTAATCATGTTCAAAACCTAACTCCGGCTTATCAAGCACCGGCTTATCAAGCCCCGGCTCTGGCTTATCAAGCCCCGCCTTACCAAGCTCCGATTCCTCAACCGCATGTGTATACGTATGCCGAATTCTCGAAATACATGAAGGCAATGATGCATTTTGAAAAAACATTGCAAACCAACCATGATACATTGACCTATTTATAATGATCTTAAGAATATGTTGGGTCAATTCATGAAAATGAATACCGCTTCTACTTCGGTTTCGGGAACTCTTCCGAGTAACACCATTACTAACCCGAGGGAAGATTTGAAAGGTATCACCACCCGAAGGGGTGTTGCTTACAAAGGACCCACGATTCCTACTACTTCTTCTTCTCCCCCTAAAGTAGGGAACGTTAAAACGAGGTTTACAAAGGACACAGTGCATACCTACTATAAACGATTATTGGGTTCCGAAGATGTCCATCTCTGGTGTCACCATGTTGAAAATCAGTACCAAAAATTAGAGCCCGTGATTTGCTCCCGTTGTTGAGCAGCTTGAAGCTCCCGTTTTAGTCCTCCGAAGCATAACTGAAACGTCAATATCCATAATCATCTAGACTCAATGATCAAAAGCTCCGCGAAAAAGATAACAATCAAATGGAGAAATTTTACCAAATCTTTCAAGATTTGCACATTTCGTCTATTAGCTTCTGCGGAATGCTCTCACTTTCTCATGCATAAGTTTTCCTCGACCATTTAGAGTTTGTTAAGCTATAAAGATAAATTTGTTCTTGAATTTGCAAAGAAACTCTTTGATTGAGGCATTGCTCGACGGTTCTCCTCAAAAAGTTACCTGAAAAACTTGGAGACCCCGGCAAGTTTCTCATCCCAAGCGATTTTCCCGGAATGGATGTATGTTTAGCCTTGGCCGATCATGGCGCTAGCATTAAACATCATGTCAATTTAGTGTTGGAAATAAGCTTTCCCTTCCTAACTTAATCCTTCGTGTATGACTCTCGAACTTTAGAGACCACCGGTCAATTTCATCGACCGATCGGTGTTGCCGAAGATGTCTTCATAAAAGTGGGAAAGTTCCATTTTCCGGCCGACTTTGTAGTCGTTGACTTTGATGTCGATCCCTGAGTTCCTCTAATTCTTGGGAGATCCTTTTTGAAAATCGAACGTGCTTTGATTGATGTTTACGCGACACGGAATAACTCTTCGTGTTGGCTAATAAGCCGTAACATTCAATCTTGATCATATTCGAGTATACTCATTTAAATTATGTTGATATATCGGTTAACCGAAATCGACGTCTTTGACTTTGCATCGTGAGGGAGTATTCTAAAGAAGTTCTTGATTTTCGTGCAGTGGCTGGCCAATCCCACTCCATATACGGAACAATTGTTTCTACTCTTCTCCACTCTTAATCCCTTCGGGGAGAGTGGATTTTTTCTTGAGGAAAAAAACGTTGCTTTCCTAGCTATTGTAGATGTAGCATTCACCGGATAATGATGACTTTTACTATGTTTCGGAGGAGACATTCTTCTTATTGAATAATTTCTTAAATGTGATCCAATCATCACCACATTCTACCTCTACAAGAACTTAAAGTTGTTGACCTTAAATTAAAAAACGAAAATTATCTTCAATTCTGAACACCCGAGGTCGAACTTAAGGACTTACCGCCTCATCTTCGATATGATTTTTTGGAGGGTTTAACGACAAAATTACGTCATAATTGATAAAGGACTTGAAAGAGTGGAGAAAGACGCTCTCTAAAGTTTTGAAGTCACACAGTGAGCTATCGCATTGGAACATTTTTGACATTAAGGGTTATTAACATGGAATCTTTATACACACAAGATTCTAATGGAGGTATGACTTCAAACCGGCGGTTTCAACACCAAAGACAGGGTCATTCCTAAAATCAATGAGGTGAATTAAAAAAGGGGTTCTTAAACTCCTTGATTTCGGATTGATTTACCCCTCCTCTCGGATAGTCTTTGGGTGATAGCCCCATGCATGTTTGTGCTCGAAAAAGGGTTGGCTTTTAACAGTTGTTGAAAATGATTGAAAAGTGGTAATTCCCTACTCGATGGTTACGGGATGGCTGTGTACTGCATAACCTAACCTTAAAGTTTGCCATTTTTGATCCGTTTTGGGTTTATTTGGGCCTTTTTAAGCATAAATAGATATGTGTATTCTACACTTATCAGAAACCAATACTATTGTTTTCTTGACGGTTTCTCAGGTTACTTTCAAATTCCCATCGACCCTCAAGATCAAGAAAAGACCACATTTACGTGTCCTTATGGAATGTTTGCCTATTGTCGCATGCCTTTCGGCTTATGCAATGCACCGGGCACATTCCAAAGATGTATGATGGCTATCTTTCATGGTATGATCGAAAAAACGATGGAAGTCTTTATGGACGACTTCTCAATCTTTGGGAATTCATTCGGAACTTGCCTCTCCTATTTGGACAAGATGCTTAAACGATGTGAAGACACCAATCTTTGTCTAAATTGGGAAAAGAGTCACTTTATGGTCAAGGAAGGAATTGTCCTTGGCCATAAGATTTCCAAGAACGGGATTGAGGTTGATAAGGCTAAAGTTGATGTTATTGCTAAGCTACCTTATCCCACCACCGTCAAAGGAATTCGGAGTTTTCTGGGTCACGTCGGGTTTTATCGTAGATTTATTCAAGATTTCTTGAAAATAGCCTGACCGATGACCAGTCTTCTTAAAAAAGATACTCCGTTCTTCTTCTCCAAAGAGTGTATTGAAGCTTTTCAAACACTTAAGAAAAAATTGACCGAAGCACCAATATTAGTTGCCCCCGATTAGGACCTACCTTTTGAGCTCATGTGTGACGCGAGTGATTTTGCAATAGGTGCGGTCTTGGGGCAACGAAAAACAAAACATTTTCAGCCTATACACTATGCAAGCAAAACTATGACCGATGCTCAAGCACATTACACCACGACGGAAAAAGAATTACTTGCCGTGGTGTATGCTTTCGAGAAATTCCGGCCTTACTTAGTCTTGTCAAAAAGCATAGTGTATACGGATCATTCGGCTCTAAAATATCTTTTTGAAAACAAGATGCTAAGCCGAGATTGCTCCGGTGGGTTCTCCTCCTTCAAGAATTTGATATCATCATCTGTGATACAAAAAAAGGAGTTGAGAACCTCGCCGCCGACCATTTGTCCCGATTAGAGAATCCTCACCAAAGTATGCTCGATAAAAAGGAAATAAATGAAACGTTTCCTCTCGAAACACTCAGTATGGTATCTTTTCGTGGTGATTCTAGTACCCCATGGTTTGCCAATTTTTCTAATTACCATGCGGGGAACTTTGTTGTTAAAAGGATGTCGTCCCAACAAATGAACACATTTTTCAAAGACGTGAAGCATTACTTTTAGGACGACCCCTTCTTGTTTAAAATCTGCGCGGATCAAGTCATCTAGCGGTGTGTTCACGGCCAAGAAGTCATTGATATTCTTAAGGCTTGCCACAATAGACCCATCGGGGGACATCATGGCTCGAACTACATCGCCAAAAAGGTGTTTGACTCTGGTTTTTATTGGCCCACAATTTATCGTGATGACCATGGGTCAAATCTTATGACTCTTGTCAACGTCATGGGAAAATCTCGCAAAAAGATGAAATGCCTAAAAATGCCATCCAAGTTTGCGAGATTTTCGATGTTCGGGGCATCAATTTTATGGGACCGTTCCCGTCTTCACGAGGGAACAAGTATATACTCATGGCCGTCGACTACTTGTCTAAATGGGTTGAAGCAAAAGCGCTCCCCACCAACAATGCCCGAGTTGTTGTTAAACCTTTAATATCTCTCTTTGCTCGGTTTAGAACTCTACGCGCTATCATTAGTGATCGCGGTACGCACTTTAACAATGTCCAATTCGCAAAGGTCATGCTTAAGTACGGTGTCACTCACCGTCTTGCTACCGCGTATCACCCATAAACTAGTGGGCAAGTGGAAGTCTCCAACCATGTCTTAAAAAGAATCTTGGAAAGGACCGTAGGCGAACATCGTGCTTCGTGGTTTGACAATTTGGATGACGCCTTATGGGCCTTCCGTACCGCTTTCAAAACACCCATCGGCTGTACTCCTTACAAGCTCGTGTACAGAAAGGTATGTCATCTACCGATCGAGCTCGAGCACAAAGCCTATTGGGCCTTGAAGCATGCAAACTTTGACCTTAAGTCCACAGGTGATCACCGGAAAGTTCAACTCAATGAATTAAATGAACTTTGTGATCAAGCCTATCAGAACTCTTTGATCTACAAAGAGAAGACAAAGAAGATCCATGACTCCAAAATCAAGAACAGCGTTTTCAACGTTGGTGACCGAGTCCTTCTTTTAAATTCTTAATTGAATATTTTCTCGGGCAAGCTTAAGACCCGTTGGTCTGGACATTTCACCATTACCCAAGTATTCCCTTATGGCACCATCAAGTTATCTCAAACCGACGGGCCAAACTTCAAGGTGAATGGTCATAGACTTAAGCATTACTTTGGATGGGACACACCACCGATGGTTGTCCCGGATCTCCAAACTTTCCTCATGGACCATTGAATTTGGGGTCGAGTCGAGTTTGTGACTCGATTACCAAAAACAAGGCACTTCGTGGGTGGCAACCCATGCTTATCCTAATATAATTATAGTAGTAGTAATGAATAAGTGTGTTTTGTGGAGGCTCGCCTCTTTCTTTCTCGTGTTTTGTAGTTTTTGTATGTCCAGGATTGCCTGGATTTTGAAACCTCTCATGCTCGTGGTTTTGTCCTTCGTTCACTCGAGCTTAAATCCTTAGCTTTATCATGGGAATCTAATATCCAAATCTTACCGACTAACGTTTATCTTTGAGCATACTTAATAAACGGCTTTAGATTTACGTAGAGACCCTTCTTAAAA
>BQNB010083227.1:2941-29092 GCA_026074375.1 Tanacetum coccineum
CCCTAATGGCAGATTTACATGCAAATCCAAACCCTCATTTAGACCGCGTTTTTACATCGGAAAATCAATTAATAACCGGAAATGATTTATAAAAATTAAATTAGTAAATGGGGAATCACCACCACAAGCCCGACACCACCATGGTGCGGCTGTGGTGGTCACGGCGACGGTGACGAGGGGTGGATCTGGTGGTTCATCGAAGGGAGTGACGGCTGGAGTGATGGAGGTTGGTGATGTGGTGGTGTAGTGCGTAGTGAGGAGATGGTGGTGGATGGAGGTGTGTAGCGGCGGTTGATGGAGGCACGACGACCTCGCCGGAAAAGTTTTTCGGTGGCCGGAAAACACCATGACGGCGCCGGAAATCTTTTTGTGGTGGTGTGTGTGTTTAGGTTTTGTTTCAAATGAGAAAAATAACTAGTATTTTTGTTTATATATTGCAATGTTTAAAACAAGGTGACAAGTCCTTAGAAGTCTAGGGTAGGTTTTAAAAATATATTCCCCAGGGACTAAAGGTGTAACTATTTAGTATAGTTTTGTAAAATAATCGTTCGGGGCTCGTTTGGGCGAGTTAACGGATGATTCAAAAGACGAAACTTGCGCCATTGTTTTTCAAATAATTTTTCCATTGAAAATAAGTATTTACTTGGCCATACTTCATAAATATTTGGTAACGTTCATTAGAAATGTTCGTTTTGTTTATTATCAGACACCAGTATACTTTATTCGTAAAATAAAACATTAACTCGAATATTCACGTTAATAATAAACGTTTTTAAATAAATGACAATTAATTTATTAAATAAATTTTGATAATTAAATTTAAATAATTGGTATCGTGTCGGTACGGGTTGTTCTTGTTTAGCCAAATAAATTTGAAAAAGATAAAAAATTTATAAATGAGAATTATGTTGTAATAATTATGATTTATTATTAAATTAAGTCCCGAAAAATTATTAGTTACGCGGTAATTGTTTTTATATCACGATAAAAGGTCAAACGGTCAAAAGTTAAGTCAAACCCAAAAAGTCAAAGGGTAGAATAATTATTTAAAGTTACAAAAATTGACGGTTTGTCACATTCTCCCCTCCTTTAGGAAGCGACGTCCCGGCGCTTTAACCGCGTTAGTCATCCCAATATTACTTGCAATGAGTGAAAGACGTCATTCTCGAATGAATTCACATGCCCTCACATTATGGCCACACGATCTCGGGCGCATTTGGAAAATTTTTAGTGCGACAATTAATTCAAAAATCATCAGTGATCACACCGGTCAAATCAAAACACATATCGACCAACGGGTCTCGCTAAAAGAGATCGTGTCATTATAGAAATCGTCTGGAGTGTACATAACTCCATCGAAAGCGTTGCAACATTATTTGAAACAAGGTACTTATCAATAAGCGTACAAAATCACATAATTGCATGCTCGCTAGCCGTCAAGCCATGCATATTGAAAGAAAGCGCATCGATGCGGTAATCACTCAAAGTATACATAAATCTATCGAAAGCACTACAGCATTAATCGAAACAAGGTACTTATCATTAAACACATATAATCACATAACGACATGCTTGCTAAATAGCCAAATCATGCTAATCAATCAGTTCAATCACGTTAACTCATGCTTGCTAAATAGCCAACCCATGATTAACAACAAATAATTCCGGCTAAGACCAGCCCAAGAAATCACGGGCCTGATAGCCATGGATGCATATCCAAAAAGTTTTTTTTATCATTGTAGGGTGTTCACAAGCGGATGCATACCCAATAAAATGGTCAAGTTTTCTCAACTCTGAGCATTCTTCACGGTGCCCCAGGCGCGGTTGTCACCGGCCCGACTGCCAATCCGTGGAATTATCGAGCTCGCACACCAATCGCGACCGCTCCTACCCGACTCCGTCTCGTGTCTTTCAACGAGCGTCGAGGACCCTACTGTCGTGTATTCCAACGGGGGGCTAAAAATGTCTCGTAATATTTCAACGAGCCCTAAAACATCTTGTAATATTTCAACGAGACCTAAAACGTCTCGTAATATTTCAACGAGCCCTAAAAATGTCTCGTCTTTTTCAACGAGCGCAAGGGTAGGCATACCCTGCCGATCCCACATATCACATAAACACATAACAAGAAAATGTTTTGCACATAATTTTCAACTATGGCTATCCGCCGTTGACCATCGACGGTCAAAGGGGACCGAGTCAAGCACAAGGACTCCTCAACTGGATAAATGAAGACGACAAATAGGATTGTCTATCATCTACTGCCACGAAGTCGGTAAACTTCAACTGTCCATCACTTACTGTTTTATTCCCTACGGAAAATGATGACGGACGACATCACTATGATTCGGTAGGATCCAACCATTGTGCTTGGCTCTTGCGCCGAAGGCTCTCCTTTTGAGCCATCCCTGTGTGACTCTACGTTGGTATCCGAGTTCACAAGGCAAAACAGGAACAAATCAAACACCTTGAATTCACAACTCGAGCTTGTGTAGGATTCATTCGTAACATTAGATGACCGAACACATACGTTTCGGGGGTAGAAGTTTTCTTCACGATTACGGCTTATTCAACAGGAATGATTCACAGTTTGACGTAGAAGAAACTTTCCTCTACGGACGTCGTTCGACATATAGGAAAAATGAAAGAAAGATAATGTAAGATACATTTGATGTAGGAGAAGTCTTTTTCATTGGTCTCGTAGTTACTCGAACTCGACTTTCATCCACTTTGGCAGTCTTCTAATCTCGTTAAGATTCCTTCTCAGTGTCGGTATCAGGTCTCTTGGTATTCCATCAACAACACTGTGATTTAGATGGGATTTCACATGTTACACGTGACATGTGGAAATATTTTCCAGAATTATTCGGTCAAGGTGACTTTCTAAGTCAACACCATCCGAAAGAAAAGATTTCAAGGAACGCAAGAAAATTCGGACCTGTTTTTACGAAATCGAATCGAATAGGATTACTTACATAAGGATCCACCATTTGGAAGTGTTCTCACCCAAACATTTATCCAAAACCACTAGTTTAACGGCGACGATTAATCCGACATAACGTGGCTCTTCCTGAATTATGCATAGTTAGCTAGGCTATGCATAATTGAGGACCAAGCGACGACACATCCGTCCTCGTCAAAAAGGAAACTTTTCGATTATTACACACCATATATGTTGATGAAAGTTTTTGACCTATCCATGAAAATAAGTAAATCATTTTACATAGAAATGAGAAAGATATATTTATTATTATTATTATTATTATTATTATTATATATATATATATATATATAATTTTTTTTGGAAAACACATTTTTGCTTTGTCTTGTGAAAATCGACGCAGTTTGGCATTTAATTTGATAAAACATTTCATAAATTATTGTATTTTTTTTGTATAAATTGTTCGTAAAAAGATATTAAGGTGGTTGGGATTAAGGATCATGTCAAGTACAAGAAGTAGTAAGTCAAGAATCGATGCAATCGAATGAGGTAAACGAACGATATATTCAATAACTGGAATTGTCCACACTAGGAGTCAAGGTGCTTCTCTCTAAAACAGTGAGGCGCCTATTCAACGTGCTCGACCACGATCTATAGTAGTGTCACGTAAATAGAGAAGTAATAAAGTATGATTGAACGATACGTACTTCGTAACATTAGATATATATATATATATATATCTTATATATCCTTGATAAAAATAATATAAGTATGCATGCGATGAGAAATCTACTTGCGCGTTCTAATTAATATCACTTAACATATTGTAAAAGCGACCATTTTTACGTAAATAGATTATGTTACATCATTGAAGACTTTTTATCTTTGTTCAGTTTCTAACTTTAGAAAGTTGTTATTTTTTGAAAGTTACCATTTCGAGAAAGTTATTATTTTTAGTATGTCCGGTTATCGGATTATCATAATCGATATAATTATTAGATTTAAAATCTCGACACTTGTGTCACATTTTATTAATATCCATTTCTTAAATACCATAAACGTATATAGTAAGAATAATGAGAGTTTATTAATTATCTAGTAAGACTCAAAATAGCCCAATTGACTTTTAAAATTCAACGTTTGATTTTTAATAAACATATATGTATGTTTTCTGAAAACTGACTAGTTATATCACATTTTCGTGACTCCGACTCTAAAGAGATTTCATGTAAAACAATATTTCGAACAACTTTTTAGTTTTAGTCGAGATTTGAATCTCGACAGAAAATGACCAAAATGCTTTTACAAAATTCTGCTGAAACTTATTTAATTTTTAAAGAAATGTAGAAATTTGACTTTCATTTTTGACCCATTATCAAGTGATTTAAAAATAAACAAGTCTCACGGCAAAGTGAAACGACATTCCGAACAACTTTCATGTTTTGCCGGAAGGCTAAAACTAACTTGAAAGTGCTCGAATTGCTCTTCAAAAATTCTATCAGCTTTTATTTAATTATTTCAAGTGTTGAAACTTTCGCTTAAAGTGTATATCCCGATTTTGTTCCAGTTTCTTCGTTATAAGGAGATAAGAGCTTCATTTTATATCAAAATGTTCGTAAAAATAAACTTGACCTTATTTTAAAATCAAAAATCAGTTTTTACGAAATCTCAGACTTTGACTATGTGTCCAATTTTCTACTCAAGACCGCGTATTACGAAACGTGCCAAAAGTTTATTTTGACCCCAAATTAACTCATATTAATTTTAAACCTGCCTACACACGATATCCAAATCGTTTAATTTTCCCAACAACGCTTTTCATCATCTAAATCTACGAAGTTCTCGTACGAATATCCCACAAGCCATATTATCAATAACGAATTAAATCGCGAAAACATAGATTATACTAGTAATAGAAATTACTCACAATGCTATACCAAGCAATATCAGAGTAAAGAAAAGTTTATCGCCTTGTTCTTTGTTCCTCGGCTCTTTGATTCCTTAATCGCGCTAACCGAAACACAAACCAAAAAATCTAAACCAACACTCAAATCTAATAATATTGTAATGTGTGTATATTATATTACACATAAACTAAATATATCACAAAAAATATCATAATGGCAACACACAATTACATTATGACAATAGTACAGACTCGAATATTCGCTTGATACCGAAGAGATCGAAAGGCATATACATTTATAGTCGGTTTGGTCGTAGAACGAAATCTATTATATATATAGCTAAATATTATATATAAATATAATAAAGTATATGTATAAAAATAGTAGTGATCCATGAGAAGTACATTAAAAAATAGAAGTGGTGAGAATGACTAAAATCACACATTTTGAGATGCATACGACTTTCTTAGATGCATTCTATTCATCAAGATGCACATATAGAGTTTCGAAAGTTAATTTCGATGTTAATGGTGCAAATTGATTTTCATGATTTTGGCACATGTAGAGGATCAAAAAATAAGAGAAATCAAAAATGCCATCTAAAATACATTAAAATGTATCTAATTAAAAGCGAAGAAATCACTTTATGAATCATTATAAATGCATCTAAATAAGAGAGATGCAACTAATTTAAGTCTATGCCATCCTCGTATATGCGTTTAATATTATTCTTCTTATCCTTCTATTTTAAGAAAACTGCTCATTTGATCCTAACTCTATATATAAAAATATATATATATATATATTAACTATTTATAACCACACGCTGGTAATAAAGTTTTTTTTTATACAATCAATAGGCCAGCCACAAAGCACATAATGATCGAAGACTGCGTCGCGGATATCGGACATCAGTGAACGACTCGTGAATTTTTTTCCAAAACAGTCAAAGTCAAAGGTTTTGAAAAACGACTATGTTCGCTATAACTCGTGCTCCGATACCAATCTGAGTAACACTACAAATTTACAGACACAGCGGAATACAACATTGGGTGCTACTTCATAATATAAACTCACGAGTCACAGTAAACGTCATTCAATTTTTATTAAAAAGATCAGAGTTACAAGGTCCCAATAACTTTATAAAAACTCATTTCAAAATAACCCACAACATATTTAAGTTTCTTTAAAAGAAAACATTTTAATCATGTGTGCAAAGTTCACCAAGTCCACGTCCTCGTTTCACGCATTCCATCCCATCCAAGCTTAGCAAGTATATACCTGAGATATAACATGCTAATACGACATCAAAAATGTGTGAGTGCGATATTCCATAGAGTTTATAAACAATCATTTTGAACACAAGTATAGCAAAACTTTTTAGTTCATAGAACAATCACAACGATACTAGAGCCATGAACCGAACCTTAACCATGTGCCCAACCTGGAGTGCTAACACTCTTAATACTAAGTACAATATGTCTCAGTATGCCCCTCGCAAGATCACACGTACTGACTGGAGTCGTTAGGCCAAAATATGCTATTATATTGCATTTAGCGTTCACTAGACAGTTAGCGGTGATTGACGGTTCATGAAAGAAGGGCCACAACAATAACACTCCTAGCAAAGTTCACAATAATAGAAATCACCTATGTTTCGATTTTCTAAAAACATGCATGTTCACCCTCGCGTTTTCAAAACAATAAATTAAATGTGAGGCTATGAACTCACCTTGATGTTGCAGAACAATTGGCGGATATGCAAATATTAGGCAAAAACATAATGAAAAACGGATCGGCTCGTTCAAGAAGATGTGGCTTAACTTAACGGTTATGACCCATCAGTTTAGGATGTTGTATTTGGGTTTTCCAATGGATGATTACATAACGCGACATGTTGATAAAGGATTTGAATTTTAAAGTTGTATGAGTTTGGTGGTTGGTTAAATAAGATAAATTGAAAAGGTAAAAGCAAAGTATGTAATATATATCCCGTATATACATTACATATGAAAACGGACGCGTATAATTCATGTCGGGAATTATATAACCAAAGGCAAACATTCGAAAGCGCGTTATTTTAAATATATAATTCTTTGTAAATAATGTATATATACATATATGAAAAGTGTGATATTAATTTTAAATAATATTATTCGACACACGTTCGGAAATTACTAAATAACTCATTAAAGATTTCTTTAATAAACGTAAACGTACGTTTTAAGATTAAAATTTAGACAAATAATGTTTTTAAAACTTTTACAAAAGTTTTAATTAATCTTTTAGTCGTGGCTTATAAAATAGTATCTTATAAGTTAATGTTCCATGTTCTTAGCGGGTTTTATATAATTATATATGTAATAACCTACGATTATTATTTAGTCATTTTTATCGGTTTTATATTATAATAGGAATTTTAAGTGAAAAACGCTAAGTATATAAATTTTTAGAAATTTCGGCATGACCTTGCCGTTTATACAACGTTTCCATGTATATAAAATACATTATTTTCCACTTTTATCAATCAACATCACCAATATATTTCGCGTCTCATAATTAATAGCTAGCCAAGTTTACATAAATGTCAAATATAAGTAAAACCAAACGCACCCTTATTTAGGGCTGTTAAAACCAAACACCCATGTTGGGTGTTAACTGCTGTCCCAAACACCCCTTTATGGGGCTGCTGTTGAACCAAACGCCCCCTTTTGAGGCGGCAGTTAACCCAAACGCCCCCTTAACCAGTTTATCACAAATCCAAACGCCCCTTTTTGGGCTCCAATCGCAGAAACAAACACCCCTTTTTACGGGTGTGCTTTCGAGCCGAGTATCAAAAATAACCACAAGCCCCGCACCGCGAGGGTGCGGCTGTGGTGGCGACTAACCGAACCGAATCGGTGGCGAAACGAACACCCCTTGTGGGCGTGTAAACCAAATCGAACAAAAAACAAATGAAAACTAAATCAATTAAAATGAAACAACTAAAACAACTCAACCATACAAATTATTATTAGATTTTAAGAAAACATTTAACCAATCCAAACTCGGGGTTAACAAGAGTAAAGTGGTGGCAGTTTCAAAGTGGTGGCTGAGATGGTTGCATGTCGTCGGTGAGTGGCGACCGATGGTGTATAGATGGGGAAGGTGACAGCCGCGGTGAGGGTGGCGGTGCATGGAGTCGATGGTGGCAGATCTGGTGGCTGTCGGCTGTGACGATAGGGTAGTGGGTAATGGAGGCTGGAGATGGAAACGGCGGTTGCATAGTGGCTGTTATGGGGTAGGTGACGACGGGCGTTGGTGTTAGTTGCGATGATGGGGATGGTGTCGTGAGGAGTGGCGTCGGTGTGGTGTGGCTGGTGGCGTGGTGATGGTCATGAGGGGTTCTGATAGTGAAGGCAGGTGGTGGAGAGGATGGTAATGATGGCGAGATGGTGGCGGCTATCGTCGAGACTTCGCCGGAAAATTATTCTGGTGGCCGAAATTCGCCATGCCAGCGCCGGAAATTATGAGAGAAGAGAGGGGAGAGTTTAGGGTTATGTGTGTGTAATTTGTGAGGGAAATGAGGTGGGAAATGTATTTATATTTCAATGTTTTTATTTAAAATAAAATGTGGCAAGTCTTTCATAGTTTAGGGTGAATTTTGTAATTTTTATCAGAGGGCTAAAAGTGTAACTTTTGGGAATTTTTTGTAAAATATTGGTTCGGGTCTCGTTTGGGCGAGTTAACGGATGATTTAAAAGACGAAACTTGCTCCATTGTTTTCCAAATAATTTTTCCATCGAAAAGAAGTATTTACTTGGCCATATTTCATAAATATTTGGTAAAGTTTAATTAAAATATTTGCTTTGTTTATTATCAGACACCTGCATCACGGGTAAACTTTATTCGTAAAATAAAACGTTATTTCGAATATTCACGTTAATAATAAACATTTTTAAATAAAATGATAATTAATTTATTAAATAAATTTTGATAATTAAATTTAAAATAATTGGTATTGTGTCGATACGCGTTGTTCTTGTTTAGCCAAATAAATTTGAAAGAAAATAAAAATTTTATAAATGAGAATTATGTAGTAATAATTATGATTTATTATTAAATTAAGTCCCGAAAATTATTAGTTACGCGGTAATTGTTTTTATATGACGATAAAAGGTCAAACGGTCAAAAGTTAAGTCAAACCCGAAAAGTCAAAGGGTAAAATAATTATTTAAAGTTTCAAAAATTGACGGTTTGTCACAAATCTGAGTTTAATCGTCACGTTATAAAAGTTGTTTTGATTGTAAAAATGCAAGAAAATTAAACGTGGAAAAGAAAATTGTTTTACTAATCAACGGTAGAAATCTTGCTAACCTAGTTAATCTTCTATTAATGCAATGATTCCATTTCCTAGTGCAATGTGTAATTCTCGTTTTATATGGTAGTTCTAATATCATTAGACCCGATTTGTATTCGCAACCTAACCTATAGTTCCTATGATCTCAACCCTGTTGCTCACGGAAGTTGGGCATCTATTACATAGTCATTAAACCCCCAACTATTCTAAATACTTGTCTAATGCCGACAATCCCACAACTCGACATTTAAACCCTCTAATTAGGCGCAAGCTAACTAAAGCAAGGTTGCAAAAATCGCTAGGCGTTAGCTAGGTGGCCGGGTACCACCTAGTTATTAATCGGTTAGGCGGGGATTAATCAGGGATTAATCAGATTGGACTTTTTAAATATAAAATTCAAAAAATTCAAAAATATATGTTCGATTTCCCCGATTTAGCCATTTTTGTCCGATTTGGCCGATTTATCCCCGATTAGGCCAATTTCTATCCGTAACCGAGTTGGCCTATTTAGCCAATTTGTGTCCGATTTTCATCTGATTAATCGGTATGTTGGCCGATTTTTGACTAAACCGATTAATAAGGTCGATTAGTAAAAATCAAGGCGGTTAATCCTTGCCTAGTGCCTAGGCGCCGATTAATTGGCCGCCTAGACCAATTTTTGCAACACTAGGCATACATGTAGACCCTAGTAAGATTGAAGCTGTTAAGAGTTAGGAAGCCCTTAGAACCTCATCCGAAGTTTGTTCATTCTTAGGATTAGCAGGATATTATCGTCAGTTCATTGAGAATTTCTCCAAGATCACTAAACCACTTATCATTTTGACTTAGAAGAATAAGACCTATGATTGGGGTGAGGAATAAGAGGAGGAATTTCAGATCTTAAAGGATAAGTTATGTAATACACCTTTTCTAGCTCTCCCCGATGGACCGGAAGACTTCATAGTATATTGCGATGTGTTAGGTCTAGGATTAGGTTGTGTGCTAATGTAGAGGGGTAAGGTAATCGTATATGCTTCTAGGTAATTGAAGTTCCACGAGAAGAATTACACTACCCATGATTTGGAATTGGGTGTAGTTGTATTTGCCCTTAAGATTTGGAGACATTACCTATACGGGACAAAGAGCGTCATATAGCTCCTTTAGATCTTGAGACATAACCTGACTGACACAGCGAGCATCATATACACCGACCAACAAGAGCCTCCAGCTCATCTTTTAAATCAAAGGACCGAAAAAAGCGTCAACGTCCTTGATGAACTATTTTGAGAAGGCTAGACTGCGAGATTACTAATCATCCTGGTAAGGCAAACGTAGTAGCCGCTGCGCTGAGTAGAAAGGAGAGAATTAAGCCTAAGAGAGTTCGAGCAATAAACATGACCATTCAGTCGAGTATCAAGAAGGTGATACTAGCGGATCAGAATGAAGCATCTCATGTTGTCGATGCACCAACAAAAATGCTACGAGGGCTTGACAAGTAGATAGAACGTAGGAGTGATGGAGCATGGTACTATCTAGATCAAATATGGTTTCCTTTGACGGGTGATGTGAGAACCCTGATAATGGATGAAGCCCATAAGTCGAAGTACTCAGTATAACCAGGAGATGATAAGATGTACTATGACCTTAGGGATATGTACTAGTGGCCGGCTATAAAGAAAGATATAGCCTTATACATTAGTAAGTACTTGAATTGTTCGAAAATTAAGGCTGAACATCAGAGGCCATCTGGCTTGCTGCAGCAACTTGAGATTCCCGAGTGGAAATGGGAGAGAATAGCCATGGATTTTGTCATGAAATTTCCAAGGACCAGTAGTGGGCATGATGCAATCTAGGTTATTGTTGACCGATTGACTAAGTCTGCTCATTTTCTACCTATGCATGGAGACTATAAGATAAATAGGTTATAGATATATTCTACCTCAATGAAATCGTAGCAAGGCATGGTGTGCCAATCTTGATCATATCCGATCGTGATAGTCGTTTTACATCAAGGTTTTGGCAGTCAATGCAGGAGGAATTAGGAACTAGTTTAGACATGAATACGGCTTACCATCCATATACCGATGGTCAAAGCGAGCGTACAATTCAAACCTTGGAAGAAATTCTCAGAGCATGCGTCATGGAATTCGAGGGAAGTTGGGATGTTCATCTTCTATTGATTGAGTTTTCCTACAATAACATTTATCATTCTAGTGTGAGATGTGCATCGTTTAAAGCAGTTTATGGGAGAAAGTGTCGTTCACCAATCCTATGGGTAGAGGTTGGAGAAGGACAATTGATAGGGCATGAGGAAGTGTAAGAGACCACTAAGAAGATCTCACAGATCAAGGATAGGCTTAAGGCTGCACGTGATTGTCAGAAAAGCTATGCAGATAGAAGAAGGAAACCTTTAGAATTCAGTGTAGGTGATCATGTTCTACTCAAAGTGTCACCTTGGAAAGGAGTCGTACGCTTTGAGAAGAAAGGCAAGTTAACACCTAGGTTTGTTGGACCATTTGAGATCACTAAGAGGATCGGTACTGTAGCCTATAGACTAAGACTACCTGAGGAGCTAAACGATGTTCATGACACGTTTCACGTGTCGAACCTCAAGAAATGTTTGGCCGACCAAACCCTACATGTGCCTTTAGAGGAAATCCAAGTTGATGCTAGGTTGAACTTTGTGGAAGAGCCTGTGGAAATTTTAGAATGGGAGTTCAAGAAGCTGAAGCGGAGTAGGATTCCTGTCGTTAAGGTTTGATGGAATTCGAAACGAGGGCCTGAATTTACCTGGGAACGTGAGGATCAGATGAAACTCAAATACCCACATCTCTTTAGCTCTAGTACTAGTTGAATTTCAGGGCGAAATTCTTTTTAAGGGGGGTAGAATGTAACCCTTGTGGATTTTCTAGTTCATAATGTTCTGTTTTAGTCCTTTGACTTTTATCATTTTCTGTATCTGTCTGATCAATTTCCGTGATTCATGGTAATCAGTTTATTATCTGTTTGATCGTTAGTACCTATTATTCTCTTTAATGATCTCATTATAGATGATTTTATTTATATTTGATCAATTTCCGAGAGGTTTTCCCATAAGCGGCCTAAAATATCAAATAACGCGTCCCGACACGTCCGTTAATGTCCATATCAACTCTAAGACAATTTAACCCTAAAACCTATAGTGTAAATAGTCAAATTTTAAGTAAAAACGTTTTACGTTCATTAAAAATACTAGGAAACTTCGGGTCACATTTTCAATTGAGAGTTTAGGTAGTTTAGTAACCCGACAAGAGCCAAAACGCACCTAGGAACCCCATAGGATGCTATTTCGGTTCGAGCCCCGCAAGGTGAAACACAAGGCACAATTTTAGCAACCTTGTCCTAACCTTGGTATACTATTTGTCTCCTTTGGATTTCAAAACACACATACAACACAAAAAATTTCTCAAAAAAATTGTTTCTCTCTTCCTTTCTTTGCTTCGTCCAGACACACACACTTTTTATTTTGATTTTGATCAAAAAACATGAAGGTATAAACACTTTCGGGTTGATTCTAATAGGCGTGGTGTCATTAAAACAACGTTTGGGTTGTCGGTTTCGTGCTTATCTCATTTTAAAACCATATTTGTAAGTCATCAATTTCTAAAATAGTTTTGTACTTTTAGTAGTCTTATGATGCATAGATAATAGTTGTCCGATACGTTTTCTAAAAATCGAATGCTTAAAGTTTTGAAATAAATATTAAGGGGTGTTTATGTGGTTCAAACTCGAGTAAAAAGGGACAAGGAAAGACTATTTTATTATTGCGGTTGTGATGGTTAAATAATATTTATATACTTAGTAGCTTATTTTGATTTTTGGCTTAAAAATAAGCCTACGCGGCTTATTTATAGGCTTATTAACTTTCGGACCTAATAAGGTCGTAAGGAAAGTGGTTTTGGTTATTACCTATTCTTGTCATATTTTATATAGCTTATTATGATGGCTTTATCCTAGAACAAAAATACTACCGAGCATATAGCTTATTTAAACTATACATGTATGGTTTTTGGGCTTCTATAACCCACATCCCAATAAGACCCAATAAGTCGCGGCTTATTGTGGACCTTATTGTGGTCCAACTTATTTTCACGACTTTGTTTGTAACTTATTGGTATATCTCAAAAAGCACGTGGCAATCGACTTAATAAATACGCTCGTATTGACCTTGGTGGGCTTACATAAGCCGCAACCCAATAAGCTAAGCCTAAACCATGGCTTAGTCTTGGTCCTTGAGCTTTGACTTAGTTTCAAGACTTCTTAGTTGGTTAACTTGATGTCTCAATACTTAATCATGTATTATGAGATGGTGTTAAATTTCGGACTTAGAATAATTTCAAAAAGGATGTTTGGTCTTAATAATGGCCATGACTCAAGTGGAAACCCAATAAGCCTCAGTGTATTTTTAGGACTTTTCATTTGGCTTACACCCTAATCACTTCTAATACATATTTAAAACTTGTATATCGGACTAATTTGGATTTAAGAACTAAACTATACGGTTTTAGAACACTAATGGGAGGCCAATAAGGGAAAAACTAGTAAGTTTGAACGTTGGAATGGATTTTTGAGCGATTTATACTTTATTAAGCTAAAAGGTTAGGTTGGTCGTGTGAAATGTACATTTTGATAGAGCGGGTTGAAAACGTGGAAATTTGGCATTTTGTCGGAAATTATGGAAAGTGTTGGAATTTAGGTTTAAAAACCTTAGAAAACGTTTTATAAACGAACGGGTCATGTTGAAATTATGTAAAATTATAACACTTACAAATAATTCATAAAAACCCACTTTGTGCGGTAATCAGTTTATTATCTATTTGATCGTTAGTACTATTATTCTCTTTAATTATCTCATTTTAGATGATTATATTTATACTTGATCAAATCCCGGGAGGTTTTCCAGCAAACGGCTTAAAATATCAAACAACGCGTCCCGACACGTCCGTTTAATGTCCATACTGAATTTAAAACAATATAGCCCTAAAACTTTGGGTCGCATATTAAATCATGAAATATAGTCGTTAAGTAACCTAACAGGAGCTAAAATGCACCTAGGATGCCTCCTAGGGTGCCAACCGGTTTTGAGCATCACAAGGGATAACAAGGCCTTATTTTAGGAACCTTGTCCCAAGTTGTACCACTCCATTTGTCTCATATAGGTTCAAACACACACATCTCATTTATTTTTCACAAACTTCATTTTTGTTCTTCCTTTCTTTCTCTCTTTGCCTCGTCCGAACACACACTACACACACACTTCTATTCTAATAGGTGTGGTGTCATTAAAACAACGTTTGGGTTGTCTGTTTCGTGTTAACCTCTTTTTTCTCAAAACCCTCTTTTTGTAAGTGATCATATTTTATATATTCTTGTACTTTTAGTGGTATTATAATGCATAGATAATAGTTGTACTTTTAGTGGTATTATGATGCATAGATAATAGGCGTGTTTATGTGGTTCGAACTCGAGTAAAAAAGGACAAGGAAAGACCATTTTATTATTTTGTTTGTGATGGTTGAATAACATTTATATACTTAGTAGCTTATTTCTATTTTCTGCTTAAAATAAGCTTATATGGCTTATTTATGGCATATTTATTTTCGGCTTAAAAAAGAAAACAAAGAAAAAGCGTTTTTGGTTATTACCTATACTTGTCATATTTTATAGCTTATTATGATAGCTTACATTACGAACTAGAATAACTAATAGCTTATTTAGCTTATTTATAAGCTTCGTATGGCTTATTTTGGGTCTTATTTGCTCACGGCAAGAAAAAGGAAGACCAAGGGATTACTTTTGGTCATTTATCTCTTTCGCCATATTTTTGTAGCATTTTGGGGTAACTAAAAGTACTTATAGCTTATTTGCGTATTTTCAAAACTAGCATAACGTCTTTTGGGCTTATAAAACCCACGACCCAATAAGGCCCAATAACCTGCGGCTTATTGTAGACCTTATTGTGGTCTGGCTTATTTTCATGGCTCTTGGTTATAGCTTATTTTAATATTTAAGAACTCGCGTAGCTTAACGGCTTAATAATAAGCTACAGATAACTTATTATGGGTTTAAAAGGCCACAACCCAATAAGCTATGCCCAAACCAATGGCTTTGTCTTGATCCGTGAGTCTTGGCTTCTTTTGTGGATTATTCGTTGGATTTATTTCCTTAATGGGCTTGATAATGGGCCTAAAATGGGTTTTAAAACTAATAACAATATTTTGGACTACTAATGGGCCTCAAGGCCCAATAAGCTAAAACTAGACATTTTGAAAGCTAAAAGCGGACTCTTGGTAACGATTTATACTTGTATATATATGGATAGTCAAATAGTCATTTGAAGGAAACGCGTCTTGATAAACAACGCAAAACGTGGATTTTTGATCGTTTGGTCGGAATTGATTTATTTAAGGAAAAGTGTTTGATAAATGATGTTTAACACCTTGGAAATGTCTTATAAACGAACAGGTCATGCCAAAATTTGATAAAAATATTATACTTAGATTATTTTACTAAAAATATAATTTCATAAGAAATCCGACAAAAGGACGAAATAATAAAATATTATTATTTTAATAAACCCACTAAAAGACAAAAATATATTTTATAATTTTAGAAATTATAAAAATTCTTTTAATGATTTAACATAACTAAAACATGTCACTTTTCACAATTAATACAATTAAACTAAGTAACTAAAGACTACCGGATAGATTACCGAAACATATTTATTAATAACTATTATCTAAGTCTAGATATTTTTCTCGTCTAAATTCTTAAATACTATAAGTATATACTATCTAACATACATACTTTGATATATCTTCTTCGAGTCTTAATCACCGACCATCACGCAACCAATAACATTAAAAGTGACCGTACAATGCACATTTTGACTACTTTGCATCAACCTTAAACATGTATTTAAGAAACATACATCTAAATCAGACTTTAACTGGATTAGGTCGTGTCTGGACGCCGTTGCATAAAATTGTTTGATCATATCCTCGGCTACTTATCACTTTGTTTAAAGGTGAGTTATCGTAACCTCGTTTTTAAACTCTTTTCCGTTGGGGGAAAATGATACTCAAAATCTATTTCAACTACTTTTAATACTGTGCAAAAACCTTTTATTTCTTTTTGGACAATGCTATGTGCCTATGATTGCGTGTATGAATGCTATGTGAACACTATATGAATGCCATGTGAACACTATGTGAATGCTATGCGAACACTATGAGATCTATTTATGCGAAGTTCCACTGTGAATTTCTGCACCACACTATTTAGCCGACTGTGTAGCTCCAGCTGGTAGGCGATAGGTCCGGAGGACTATAAGCGCGCGAGAATTCTATTGATATGTTGATTTGGGTTGGGATACCCTGGTATGATGTGTTGATATGTTGATAAATTAAATACTATTATACGCATTCTGCTTTCATATTGCACAACTGTCCGCACAGCATCTAGGTTTACTCCTAAACCTACGAGCTCACCAACGTAATGTTGACCCTTTCGAGTATCATTTTCAGGTAATGTGAATGATCCATGAAGCCAGGATTAAAGACTTTAGCAGACCTAAGGGCATCCATTTTGGATCTTATCATTGAGAGTTGCATTGAGACTATGTTTTAGTTTTGTTTATTTGATTTCCTTTTGACTTGTATCCCTCCAGTTGTGAGGTGTTGATTGTAATAAATTTTAGACTATGTGATGTGGTTCAACCTGTTTTGACACAAGTTCCATACTTGTTGTCGGAGGATGTTGTAACACTTGTTTTAATGCATGTTAGTTTTCTTTATATTGACGCTTTGTGTTATGACGATCAATCCTCCGTCACGCCTCGTGTTTCCGCCGTAGTCGGGGTGTGACATCATTGAAGTTGGTAAATTCACTTTTCCTGTGGATTTTGTTATTCTCGAAATGGAAGAATATATTAAAGTTCTTCTTATCTTAGGGAGACATTTTCTCCATATTGTCGATGCAGTAATTCGATTAAAACAAAAACAACTCAACCTTAGAGTTGGTACTAAACGTATGACATTCTCAATCAATTATGCAATGAAATACTCATATTCAAACGATGATACATATTTTAGCATTGAGGTTATCTATGAAATCCTAGAAGAAGATTTTGATGCTCTTTTCGATGAAGGTAGTGAAATCCTTCACTCAATCGAGGGAACTCTTCTCGAAGAAAAACTCTTTGCTGAATTCGATGAATTCATGGCTATGAATATCGATGAAAACTCCGAGTCTGAACCTGAATCCGAGGAAGAAGAACCGCCATTTGAAAAAATCACTTTCAACACCGATTTTAAAATCAAGACATCTCTTGAAGAACCTCCTTCGGATCTGGAACTAAAACCTCTTCCTGATCACCTAGAATATGTATTTTTGGAAGAACCTACTTTTCTTCCTATAATCATATCATTTCACCTTTCTGAACAAAACAAAAACAAGATTATCTCTGTTTTAAAAAGACACAATCAAACCTTTGCTTGGAAAACAACAAACATTGCTGGAATATGTCCGTCTTTTATAAACATAAGATACAACTCTTAAACAACAAAAAGCCAGTTGTTCAAAAACAAAGACGATTAAACCCCAACATGCAAGAAGTTGATAAAATAGAATTCGTTAAACTTCTCGATACTCGTATTATATATTCAATCACCGATAGCCCGTGGGTAAGCCCTATCCACTGTGTACCCAAGAAAGGTGGTATTACAGTAGTCACAAACGAAAAAGATGAACTTGTCCCAACAACCGTTACGGGTTGGCGAGTATGCATCGATTATCGTAAACTCAATGAAGCAACCGCAAAAGATCACTTTCCTTTGCCATTCATGGATTAAATGTTAGAAAGACTCGCAGAAAATAAATATTTCTGTTTCCTCGATGGTTTTTCTAGATATTTCAAAATACCAATTGATCATATGGATGCCCTTTCGAAACATACGCTTACAGGCGTTATGTAATGCTCCCGCTACTTTCAAAAGGTGCATGTTGGCTATCTTTCATGACATGATCGAAGAATCTGTAGAAGTATTCATGGACGATTTCTCCGTCTTTGGAAACTCCTTCGATAATTGTCTAAATAACCTTGATAAAATGCATCAATGTTGCAAAGATGCAAATCTTGTCTATAACTGGAAAAAATATCACTTCATGGTTAAGAAGGAATTCTGATTGGACACAAAGTGTCCGATGTAGGCCTTGAAGTTGACAAAGCCAAAATTGACATAATTTCCAAACTTAGACCCCCTACTAATGTCAAAGGCATTAGAAGTTTTCTATGACATGCCGGTTTCTACCGACGTTTCATCAAAGAGTTCTCGAAAATTTCCCGTCCTTTAACCAAGTTGCTTGAAAAAGATACTCTATTCAAATTCAATGATGAATGTCACAAAGCATTCAACTCATTAAAATAAAAACTCACATGTACTCCTGTGATTGTGAGCCTGAATTGGAATCTTCCATTTGAGCTTATGTTTGATGCAAGTGAATTCGCAGTTGGAGCAGTCTTAGGACAAAAAGATGGTAAACACTTTCACCCCATCTATTTTGCAAGCAAAACTCTCTATACTTCTCAGCAAAAATATACCGTTATGGAAAAAGAATTAATGGCTGTAGTCTTTGCGTTTGACAAATTTTGACCCTATCTAATATTATCCAAAACTATTGTATACACCGATCACTTAGTTCTTAGACACCTCTTTAAAAATCAAGATGATAAGCCACGTCTTATATGTTGGATACTGCTATTGCAAGAGTTTGATATCAAAATAAAAGACAAATAAGGTACAAAAAATGTTGCCACCGACCACTTATCTCGGATTGAAAATGATGAGACAAGTGAAGACAGTGACGTCGACGATAATTTTCTTGGCAAAACTCTTATGGAAATAACCACCAGAGACATACCATGGTTCGCAGACTTTGCAAATTATTTGGTAGGTAGTATAACACCTAAAGGGATGACGTACTAACAAAAGAACAAGTTATTCTCTGACCTCAAAAACTATTTTTGGGAAGATCCCTACCTTTTCAATGTATGTTCAGACGGTATGATAAGACGATGTGTCTCTGGACTTAAAACTCGTACCATTTTATATCAATGTCACCACGGACCTACTGGTGGACATTATGGACCAAACACCATAGCTAAAAAGTCTTAGACTCAGGCTTTTATTGGCCAACAATCATCAAAGAGGCTTATACTCTAGTTTGCCATTGCGAAGCATGTCAAAAAACTGGAAATATATCCAAACGTAATGAAATACCCTTAAACAACATTCAAGTATGCGAAGTTTTTGACATCTAGGGTATTGACTTTATGGGACCATTACCAAAATTATATAAATTCAAATACATCTTAGTCTCTTTTGACTATGTTTCCAAATGGGTTGAAGCTCAAGCTGTACTAACTAACAATGCCAGAGTTGTTATTTCATTCCTGAAAAAACTATTCTGCCATTTTGGTATGCCCAAAGCTCTCATAAGCGATCGAGGAACTCATTTCAGCAACAAATTTATGGAAAAAACCATGAAATGATATGGAGTGACTCACCGTTTCTCTACATCATATCATCCTCAAATGAACGGACAAGTTGAAAATACAAATAGAGCCCACAAAAGAATCCTTGACAAAATAGTAAAAGATAACCCATTTCTTTGGTCAAGAAAACTCGATGATGCTTTGTGGTCTTTCAGAACCGCTTATAAAACTCCAACCGGAACCACACCTTATAAACTCTTATATGGTAAAAACTGCCACTAACCATTCGAAATCGAACACCGTGCATACTGGGCATTGAAAAACTGTAATCCAGATCTCATCGTTGCTGGTGAGAAAAGAATGTTCCAGTTACACAAGTTGGACGAATTCCGACATCAAGCATATAAAAACTATCGTCTATACAAAGCAAGAACCAAAGTCTGGCACGATAGAAAACTCAAAATGAGAAAAGAATTCAAAAACGGAAATAAAATTCTGTTATTTCATTCTAAATACAAATTTAAACAACCGAAGCTCAGATCTCGATGACTTGGACCATACTTTGTAAAACATCAATATCCATCAGAATATGTTAAACTCTATGGTAAAGATGGAAAAACGTTTATTGTTAACGGCCATCGACTAAAACTCTACCATGAAGAAGGTGAATATAATGACCAAAGGGAAGAACTCACTCCCTTCTACCACAAAAACTAAACCTCTAAAGTACGAGTCTAGCTAACGACTCTCTTAAAAATTAAGCGCTTCTCAGGAGGCAACCCGTGATTTATCTATGTTCCACTCAAGTATGGAGGAGTCCCTCCTCCTCTTTTATCTGTTCCTCTTCTTTAAAAAAGAAAAAAACCAAAAATATTTTCTTTTTGTGTGTTTTGTTTGTTTACTTTTGCTGGTAATATATCCTAAAATCGGAAAACTATGGCATTTGCTCAATGATAGCTCTCTCGCAGCTACATCATTATATGCCCAGGAAGTACCGTCTTCCCTTAATTTTTCTTATTTTTATATTTATCAGTTCTCACATTGAGGGTAATGTTCAACTTAAGTGTGTAGGGCAGCCAAATAGGAAAGATATAATATATCATTTCTCTCCATGTTTTCCCTACAATCCGGCCATGTTTTCAACTGATATTTTAAAATCAAAACTAATATATACTTTCTTCCAAAATTAAAAAAAGTATACGCTTAGTAAGGCAAATCCTAATCGGATTGACATCATAACTTGCACAAAAATTAGTCCACTAAACTGTGAGGTATATTCTAGCCTTTGATGCATATCTTTTGCATATTTTATAAGAGTGTCGATAATTTAGTAGCTTCAGAACTTGTGGTTGATCATCATTTACTAACCACAGTGAGGTTAATTTATAGGCAATATCGTATGATAAGAGGTCAAATAAATCCTCAAGTATCACATTATCTGCAGCAATCGCTTTCAGTGCTAAAATTCCTTAAGTATTCCATGATCTATGTGCTCAATATCTCAGCTCTATGCCAATCTTAAATTATCATTGTCATTTGGTGTTAAAAAAATAGAGAGAGAAAAGTTATAAAGTTGTTACAAGGCTCTGGCTTAGCACATGAACTTATCCCATACTCACCCACATCATTATTACGTTTTACCTCTTTGATATTTGGCTAGGTGCTCATGCCGCAACAGGCATGTTTATGTGTCTTGTACAAGCCTATCGTAGTTATCTAGATTATGTCTGTACTAAATTGTATGACTTCATAAATATAAAACCCAATTTGAATGACTTAAGTGAATCAAAATCAAACACATTCCGTATGTGAGGTGTTTTGTTATATGTCTATGCCTGAAACGTTATTAAACCAGTAAACTCTTGTATAAAATAATTTCTCCACATCCACGATAAATGATTCTTGTTTTCCCGCTTTGATTGCTTGAAGGCAAGCAATAGCTAAGTGTGGAGGGATTTGATAACGCCTTAATTATACATATTTTAGGTGGCGTTATTTGTATATTTTTCATCATTTCTCGTAAACTTATGGTACTTAATCACATGAAATATGTGCATGTTCACTTGAAGACATCCCAAGCTCAAAATGATCAAAATGCAAGTGTTTTTACTCATTGGAAGCAAAGATTGAAGAAAAAAAATAATAAAGTCAAAAATCACAAGAATGTGCGCCGCACAATCTTATGTGTTTGCTGCACTTATCACCGAATTAAATGAAGTCAGTTAATACCACAAGTACGCTGGTTTTCCCTGAAAGTACGCCGCACTTCTCTTCAGCATTTATGATATTTCCACCGACATAGCCCAAGTACGCCACACATTTTAGAATGTGCGCCACACTTTGCCCCTCGAAGAGCCTATAAATTGAGAGGATTTCTAGCCATTACGCACACAATACACTTCATCAAAATACAAAATCTGTCTCTAATTTCTTCATCATTATTTGGAGTGAAGAACGAAATTCTGGCAAGAACAAAGAAAAATATCATAGTATTTAGTTAAATAACGGTTTAGTAAGATTCAATACTTGTAAACGAGTTGTGTTTATACTCCATAGCATATCCGAATCTCGTATGTATCTTATTCTCCTATTTCACTTTGTTATTATGAACACCTTAGCCATGAGAGGCTAAATCTCTCATGACTACTCGGTTAAGTTAATATAATAAATAATCATTTAGTGTTATTGAGATCTTGTTAATCTTAAGCTTTTGTTGAAATCCTATCGTGTCTTATCTTATTAACTTTGTTCATCAACTTTGAGGTATAGGTCGAAAGACCCGTTGTGTGTTATATATTTTTAAAGATTTGTCTATTGTCTTTATCGTTTGGTTGGAGAATTTCGCTTACGTTATTTGATAAACAAAATAGATTTGATATAATAGTAACTTGATTATTTGAGTGACACATCTATTAAGTTAACTAATATAAGTCTTAAGTTAAAACAAGTTAATTTGTGAAAACATTTTTTGACAAAAAAACTTTTTTATAAATTAAGTCCTAAAATCTAATATCGTGATCACTATCATTGCTTAGGAATTATATGAACTATCCGAGTAGTCATACTTCTTTTATTGAAATCTTCATCAATCATATCTCATCTGAAAAAGTTGTTAAAATTTGTCTTCAACTTGTGATTACACGAACATAATCAAATCCCTGTGGACGACCTGGTCTTACCTAAAATATTATACTACATACGGGGGTTATACTTTACCTTTGTGTTTCTATATAATTAACCGATAATAGTAGTCTTATAAATTTAAAGCTTTCGAAACACATCAGTACTCTTCTTTGGGGATTGTAAAACTCTTTCGATTTCGCAAGACCCGCATCACTAGACACCTCATTGATGCTTGATTCTTACACATCCACTATGTGCATGGAGTCGTGGGGTAGGTCGAGTTTTGCATGGGCCATGATTGAGTTAATATGCGGAGTTGAAGCACTCCCTCATGGTGGCGGTACCAAATTTTGGGGTGAGGGGTATAGAGTGCATACTATTCATATTGAGTACGAGTGGACACCTCTGAGCTGCTCAAGTTGTAAGGTTTTTTGTCACTTTCTTAATAATTGTCCTAAGAAACCTGTCGCGAACGCTACCATCAAGAGTAAAGCACCATGGCAAGTTATACGTGGGGTTCATATTGGTTAAAAGACTAAGTTTGGTTATCGACCTAAGGCACTAAGGACACGACAGGTAACTAATGATAAAAATAATACTACGGTTCCTTCCACTTTGAACTCTATTGATGTGTTAGGCTCTATGGAGGATGTGGATGAATATCTCGTAATGTTTCTACCACTAATACCCCTCTAGAAGAAAGGATTAATGACCTTGAAAAACAAATGTTGGATGGGAAACTTGTGCTTGTGGATTATGATGGGAAGCCGCTAAAAAAGGTTAATAATCCGATTAATGCGGATAGTGATAGTGAAGTGGAAGAGGTGTTCAATTAAACCGCGGGTTTTATGGCATCAATGAGTTCCAAAGTTAACAAAACTGGTAGTGGTGTGGGAAATAAGAGCATGCATGAACAATGGAGAGAGACTTATACTGAAGACCCGTATGATGATGATGATTTTGATGACTGTGGCTTGACTGATGATCTTATGGCGTTTGCTAACAAGTTTAATATTAGTCTTTGTGGCCAACTTTAATAACGTATGCAGGTCTCATAAGTTTGGTATGCCATTCTTATGATAGGTTAGGTTTTAAGCACAAATGGTGCGTTTGTTTTCCTTTATATGTAACGGGTTGAGATATCAGACTCACCCATATCCTTTGTACTTAGCAGTTTTTTGGAGTAACAAATTCACCAGGGTTAAAAACCCTTTAACCAAAAAAGAATACTAAAGATTCATTTGGATTTGTGACAAAAGTGGAGCAACCGGCTAAACTTAAGATTATTTCCTAGACGCTAAAAAAAGGTCGTGAAAAAACAACCTCAAAAGTGAAAAGAAAAGCATGTAAGTCCGGCTTTACAATCCCCTAAAGGTAACAAAGTATGCGCCTCTAGTTGATATATTGTAAGCTTTGTGACTTCTCGTTGATGTAATATTCATCTTTTGGTGTGCATGTCCTATATTTCTATGCTCATTTTCTAAATTTAGTTTCATGTTGTGTTATGTTTCAATAATTTGTTCACTTTTGTGATTATGTATTATAATTTTAAACTATTTGTCTTATGTATATAGTACGTGTTGGTGTTTGTTAATTTCGTTTAAAGTCAATGAAAAATATGAATATGTAATACTCATCCAAGGAGTTATAGTTTGGGTTGATGCGTTAGTACTACTCCAAAGTTTCGAGACGCTTAAACTGATTTAGCCCGTCGGGCCTTAGTTTATTATGACACAGAACGTAATCAAACAAAACTTTGGATAAACTCAATCATTTTATATGAATCTGTTAACATCATCATGGAGTTCTTTTAATTAAATATTCCTCATAATGGTAGGATAGGCTCTATAATCTATTTAAATGCTAAAAAAATAAATATAAATCTCTTGATTACATTCATGGAAAGAGTTTAAATGTAACCTTTGTTGGAATAGAACAAGAACAATTATGATTTAGATTGTGATTGTGATTAGGATATTGGAAGATAACAAAGGCAGTTCAGAGGTGTGTTTTCACTACAACATGCGCTTGTATCCCCGACGACATAATGTCTCTTTCCCCGGCGACAAGTCCTAAGGAATAGTATTCCCCGGCGACATGTCACCGAGGAATATATGCCGGGGAAGTCGCGAAGGGGATTCAATCCCTGGCTATTTGCCCCGGCGACAGCGACGGGCCCACACTGTTTTCAGTCAACAAAAACGTTGGGTCATCAAACATAATCTCTAGCGACATGTCGCCAGAGATAGGGTTGTCATTAATAGGAATCAATTAACTAATTAATTAATTACTTAATTTATTTATCCAAACTTATCCCCGGCGACATGTCGTCGGGGAATATGGTTCACATTGTTGACCAGTCAACACTATCCTCGGCGACATGTCGCCGGGGAATATGGTTTACGTAGTTGACTAGTGAAACCTGGCCATCCATTCCCCGTCTATTATTTTACACTATAGAAAATACTACAGTTTTTTTAATTGCAGGCTATATTGCAGCTGATTTCTAGATTTTTTTGGAATTTTTCCGGAAAAAATCTACCAATAAACAAACCTGTATCTATCAATATATAATCCACAATAATACATTACAACTTGTACCAAAATACAAAACAATATAATGGATCAACGCATTTGATATAAATAAGCTAAGTACGTCCAAAATCCGAATGAACATAATATAGTCTACAAAACGGGCTTCCTAGCCACAAAACTTGCAATATCCGTAAGATACAAGTCAATAAATATTTAGATAACATGTTCTAAATGTACGGTTCAACAAATGTTTATATATTGGTCGCCAATATATACTTCAAGAAACAAAATAGCATATACTTACCCATATATAACATGTCCTAACTCCCTGGCGACCAGTCGGCGTCCTGATCCTCATCGGCGTTCTCATCCTCGCCCGGCACATCATCCCCGCCCCCGCCACTCCCACTGCCACTACCGACCTCATGCTGTGACTGAAGCTGCGTAAGCAGCTGGGACATCCGGTCGTCACTCTTGACTATCGTCATCAGCATATTGAGCTCTTTCCTTAGCTTCTTGTTTTCTTCTTTGACCTCATTGACATCAGCGTCAATGTGCGTGCATCGAGGCTCGTTGATAGAGATGACGCCTGTCACACCCCCAAACGGGGCCTGGATGGAATCACGTGTCCGGGGGCGTGACATCATAATATTCATCACACAAGATACAAAGAACGACCTCTTAGGGTACGTTTAAAAATCTAACATTTTTTGCATTAAATAAAATAGTTAAAGTTTTACATAAGTTCTTAGATAATATGCGGAAGCGAATAAAAGGTTTCAAAGTTTGA
>BQNB010083228.1:0-23719 GCA_026074375.1 Tanacetum coccineum
GCGAAGAGAAGCTTCGTTATCGAACCACTATAAATCCGTGTGTTGTGGTTTGATCTTTCTAACTCTTATCTCTTGTCTTACAAATTTACATTATTACTTATTGGCATTTATTTACTTAAATAGATTGTTCATATTGTGTGTACATTAAGATCACACAAAATTAAATCTAACTTTTTATATACAAACGTCACATTAATTTAAAAAGCGATAAATTATTCAACCCCCCTTCTAGTTTCTACAGTTTGGTCAAAGATAGTTTTAATAAAATGAGAAGTCATGTTAATAATTTTGACAAGGTAATAACTGTCCGTACCAAAGTAACTGGTCAAAATGATAGAACTGGGGAGGGGGGTTTGAAGACATTCAGGGAGCTTATGAAAAAGATGTCAAACTTTTTGTTAAAACTTTGAAAGAGTATTTTCACTTGTTTGATCAAGGTCTTGCAAAAGAAATTACCGACATGAAAGAAGTTTTTAATCAAATGGAAACCGGGGTTGCCAAATGTTCTATAGAAAGGAAATATTTTGATATAGAGAAGAAAGAATTATTCATTGAAAATGATCGTCTCTTGGAGCATATTATATGTCAAGATGTTATGTGTATTCCTATGCATACTGATGTTGTTTATAATTGTGTTGTGCATGCTAATGATAATCGCCTTGTATATGCTGAAATGGAACAAAGTTACATTGATGAGTACAGTAGAGTGTTAGAACTTGAAACTGAGCTTTCTAAAAAGAAAAATATGGTTGAAAAGGTTGTTTATGATGAACTTTCCAATAGATGTTTAAGACTTGAAAATCATTGTATTTCTCTTGAAATAAAAGTACAACAGTATAAAAAAGTTTTCAAAATAACAAATCATGCCAAAACCATGATGCTCCTGCATTTCCTGAATTTTTCAAAATCAATGAATTGAAAGCTTAGTTACGAAGGAAAAACACCACAATCAGCAACTTGAAAGGTCATATTGCTACTTTAAAAGCCAAAAGTGTGTCTCATTGTGCTTCACCCGTCAATAACTTTAATGTAATTGCTCCAGGAATGTTCAAATTGGATTTGGAACCACTTTCTCCCTTACTTAAGAAGAATAGGGATGCTCACCTAGATTATCTTAAGGAGACTAAGAAAAATACTGATATACTCCATGACATAGTTAAGGAAGCACGAGACTTAAGTCCTCCAGATAACAACTTAGGCCATGCATGTCACTATGTGCAACATATTCAAGAGTTGCTAGTATATGTTGGTGCTACATGCCCTGATTCTAAAACAGAAAGTAAGAAAGTAGTTGGTGCCAAACCAATGAACAAACAAAAGAAAGTTAGGTTTGGGGAACCTAAGAAATCAACAAGTAACACATCAAAACAGTCAGATTCACAAAACTCTAAGATTACTAACCAACCTTTGTTGACTTCTACAGGAGTGAAGTGTTCTACTAGTGCTAGCGAATCAAAACCTTCAAGCAATACCAAAAAATAGGATCTCACGAACCGCCAGTAGCAACTAGAAGATTAAAGTAGAAGACTACATTAGGAGTGTTAAATCTAGTTTGAATAAACCGAATCGTGTTTCTGAATGTAAAGCAAGTACTAAGACATATATGCTCAAAGCGAATTCTAAATCTGTTTGCAAAACATGTAATGAATGTTTGTTTAATACTTGTCATGATTTGTGTGTTGTTGATTATCTTAATACTGTGAATTAGCGTTCAAAATCTAGGTCTACTAAGAGCAATAAGAAGCAAGAATGGAAACCTACGGGTCATGTTTTCACAAATGTTTGATATAGATGGATACCTATAAGACAGACCTTCACTATAGATGAAAATAAGTTCCCTTTAACTATGTTCACCTCTACTACAGTAGTGCCTCCTAAGAAGACTGTCCCAACAAAAGTAGTTAAAAAAACATTATCCAGTAGTGAAAATCTAGGTGTAGAATTTAAGAATTCTAACAACTCAGAACCTAACAAAAATTAGGATCCACTGTTTCCACTTCTCCATCTTCTTCCTGTGTCTATTTTAGGTCGTTCAAATCATCCTCTAGTACCTGGATTTGGGCTGCTCTAAGCACATAACCATGCAACGCTCTCAGCTCATCAACTTTGTTAGCAAATTTATGGGTACCGTTAGATTTAGGAATGATTATGTTGCAGTAATCATGAGATATGGAGATTATCAGATAGGAAATGTCACGATTTCTCGAGTTTATTATGTGGAGGGGTTAGGACATAACTTATTTTCAGTGGGTCAATTCTGTGACTCTGATCTCGAAGTAGCATTTTATAAACATACCTGTTTTTTTATGACTTGGAAGGTGTAGATCTACTCAAGGGATTAAGGGGCACAAATTTGTACACTATGTCACTGAAAGAAATGATGCAATCCTCTATAATTTTTCTCTTGTCTAAAGCTTTAAAGACGAAGTTTGGTTATGGCATCGAAGGTTGTCTCATTTAAACTTTGGCACTATCAATGAACTTGCCAAACAAGGTCTTGTCCGAGGGCTACCCAAACTAAAGTATCAGAAAGATCACTTGTGCTCTGCCTGCTCTTTCAGGAAAAGCAAGAAACACACACACAAACCTAAATCTAAAGACTTTATCTAAGAGAAACTGTATATGCTGCACATGGATCTTTGCGGTCCAATGAGAATTGAGAGTGTCAATAGGAAGAAGTATATATTGGTTATTTTTGATGATTATTCTCGGTTTACTTGGGTGAAATTTCTACGATCAAAGGATGAAACTTCGGAGTTCGTGATTAAATTTTGGAAGCAAATTCAAGTTCGTCTAAATGCAACTGTAAGAAATATTAGAACAGATAGTGGAACAAAGTTTGTAAACCAGACGCTGAAAGCCTATTACGAAGATATCAGGATCTTACACCAAACTTTAGTTATGCATACTCCACAACAGAACGGCGTTGTCTGATTGTAGCAATTCTATACACGTAATAATAAAATATAATATGAAAATCCCAAACTACCCTTGAAGACAAAAGTAGTAAGGAAAATTCTCACAATTATATATAATAATACGTATATTTACCGGTAAGTGATTACCGGGTCGTATTCCTCGAAGATTTATGAAATTGAGATCATGTTTGTTGTTTAGACAATGATTTGAATTGGTTCGAAGATGACTTGTTGTCTAAAATCCTAAAAGTGAGCATATTAAAGGACAATTAAACCTAACTTTAATAACGGGAAATTAAACTTAAACTAAAAACGCAAAACGGGAACCCTAAATGGTGATTAAAAACCATAAATTTCCAAAATTAACCCTAAAATGAATTTTTCACTTTTAATAGACTCTAATTGACTAAAAAGTAAGTTTAAAGAAAACTAGAACAAAAACGAAGTTGAATTGAGCTTAAAAACACGAAAAACGTGAACGGAAACGAATCCCGTTCTTTAAAAATTGAAATTTTGAAATTTTAACCCTATGGAAGCAAAACTTATTTTCCTAGAAACTATATGATAAAAGAAAATTTTCTAAAAAAGAATTATATTTTTTTGATTATTTTTCTATTTTTTATGAATTTTTAAAGTTTTAAATAAAAATAAATGTTTAAAAATACTAAACTAGTTATAAAAATTCTGAAAAAATTATAGAAAATAGCTTGAACTAAGAGGGACCTAGGAAAAATAAGCTCGGGGACACAGCTTATCGAATAAGCTGTGTAATAAGCTAAAACAACTTATTGAACTAAAGGACCAAAAATGTATATAAAAGATAGATTGTGCAAAGGAATACCGGATGAGCTATTGTAGCACAATGGTTAAGGGTGTGGGTGTTAAAACACTTGGTGAAGGTGGTAGAGGTCCCGGGTTCTAGCCCTGCTCACCCAGGGCTTCCCACTTTCTTAAGTGTTTTAATTTTTTCCATTTTTTTTAACTTTTTAAAACTCTAAAAAATAAGCAACTTTTGTATAACAACTATTTTAATAAACTACAAATAAGCTCAGAAATAAGCTAAATAAGACTGAAAAGCTTAAGCTAAACTAAACCACTAAAAAGTTAACTAATTGGGCAATTTAAGGATAAATAAGCTAATGGACTATTAAAATAAGCTAAGATAGACTAAAAGCTATATCTAAAAAAAACAAGAAAACAAAAAACAAAATGAGCAACCCAATAAGCCTAGAATGAGCTTATGAACTCAGCAGTACTAACTTATAAGTTAGTACTGCCAGTTAAAATCTTAAGTCTGCTTAGCTATTAAAAGGAAAATAAGCACAATGAAATAAGAAATAAGCAAAAGCAAATACTCAACCACATCTAATAAGCACTTAAGAACAAAAATAAGCAAAATTTATAAGCTAGAATGACAGAAAAGCCAAAAAACTTAAAAACACTTAAATTTTACACTAGAAAGCAAATAAGCTCAAATAAGCAATTGATAAAACCAAATAAGCTAAAATGGACTTAGACTAACCTAATAAGCTAAACTAAACCTAAATAAGCCATAATAATAAGCAGATAAGCTAAAATAAAGGAATAAGCATTTATGGTGTAAACTGTTAACCAATACAGCCCTTTAAGACACTTTGAGCTTATTTTTAAATAGCTAAAGGATCCTTATGGTCTTTTGGGCTTATTACTAAAAAGTACACCTAAATTACTACTTAAAACATCTTTTTATAACTGTTTTTGAAATTCAGGAGCTTAATGAAAAGGCTTGTTGAAAACAGCTTATACACTAAGAACACTTAGTTACTTTTGGTTTTGAAATTGAAAAGACAAAAAGCTTATTTTAAGGCTAAAAACATATATGCTAATGAACTTATTTTTGAAAACTAATTTGAAAAAAAATTAACACTGACCCTAGACCTACTTGTAAACCAAAAATCAAATCCTATAAGCTACTTATACCCTCTGAATTATTAAGTTGAAAATAGCTATTTGTCTTTTTAAAACTGCTGGTGCAGTTTGCACTTACATGAACAAAAACTTTAAAACCTTTGATGCAGACTTAAAACACTAATTTTAACACTCATAAACACACAACTAAGAGCAAATAAGGTCATGTTAATTACTAGAATCAATTAAAACTAGGTAATGCAAAAGAAGCTTAACAGACTTGGACTTTTATTAATCTAACTTATGAAAACTCACTTATCTCTAACCTAGCTTATAAATCTAGCATAAACTGACTTAGATGAAAGATTAAAACCAAAATCCTAAGACCAAATGGCCACTAGCAGTACTAACTTGTGTTAGTTACTTACATATGTCAAACACCCCTTATTTTTTATCAAAAAATTCATTTGAGACATATGAAATAGAGATCTAGTGAAAAGTACAAATACCAGCTGTTAATGAGCTTATTAACAATTATGAGCAGATTTTAGAAACTGAATAAGCATAACTAACATTTAATAAGCTAATGCTATTTTTTTTAATAATTTAAGAAGCAAAATTATGAAAACTATGATCTAGACTATTGACGCTAAAAACAGATAATCAAACTTAACTAATAAGACATAATAAGCAATTATAAGCACAAATAAGTAACTAAATAAGTAGATTAAATAGCTATGAAATTAAGGACAAAAAAGATAAATGAGAACTTACAAATGCCTTAGCTAAACAAAGGCTTTATTTGCTTAAAGAGCTGCGTCAACAAGAGCATCTAGCTTTATCACAGGATGAAGCTAAGTAAAAGTCCCTAATAAAGCTCTCCAGTAATAAGCTTATCATCCAAGCAACCAAAATCCTTATTAAGCATAGGTATTAAGCTGATTTTGATTGTTTAAGTAGGTTAATGATTAACTTGAGCTCAATCTAAGCTTAGAGACTTAGAGAGCTGAGATGAGCTTATGTAACAGTATGAGAGCTTATAGAGAAGTGGATAAGAACTTTTAGAAATTTAAGAGTAAAACAAGCAAAAACAGATTTAATAAGGTAAACTACTATTTCATTGATTTAAAACAAATTATAAAACTTGAAATTAAAATTACAAGAGCTTAATAAGAAATTACATTTGAATGAAAAGTTACATAAGCTAATTAAAAACTAAAAAAATGCAGAAAACAAAGATAGCTTGTGTGTGAGTGAGGTCTCTTTTTATAGCCTTGAAATGAAGCTTCTAGGTCTTCTTAGTCCGCTCCTCTAAACTTTGATCTTGACCCTTGAATCTATGTAATCATTAGATCCCAATTCTCATGCGTTGGATTGATAAGTGAGCACACGGATTGCCAACGTGGCATTCCGTGTGTCAGAGTACTTGTGCTTCTTTTGCACTAAATTTAGTGCAAAATCTTGTCATTGGTGTGTTTCTTTAGATACACGCGTAGCATTCCTTGAGGGATTCAACCAATGGGAGGCTTTGAATGACGTTTTCCTTAGCTGAGATGGCACATAGTACTTGAATCTTCTATCCCTGCTGTCATTTTCAATTACCCTTTGTTTTTGATGGGTAACTCGTTTGAGAACGACGATGAACAGTAAAAGGATGACGCGCCGTTTTTTTAATGTTTAGTTAGGGGTGTTTGGGTCTTTTGGGCTTTTTATAAAAAGAAAATGGGCATTAGGTCCGGTTGAGGTTTGGGCTTCGGTTTATAAGGGTTATGTTATAGGGATAACGACCGTTATCTCTTATATTATAAAGAGATAACGGTGTTAGGGCTTAGGGACTTTTGGTGAAATTAGGTTTAACATTTAGGTCATTTTGGGTATTTTGCCTTTTTGTGGTGATATATTGTATGACCAGAGTTGACTTTTATTGACCATTGATAGCAATCTTCCAGCTCTTTTGCACTCTTTCCTTTCCCGTGTCCGTGTTTGTCCGGCTTTGACCCGTTTCTTGTGATCTTTGCATTATCCGTACCTACACATTCACAAACAACAAAATACACAAATACAAGTATATTTTTGCTCATTTTAATCATTTAAGGGCCATTTTGGATATAATAAGGATATGTGATTCTCGAATATCAGTTTCTATGGAATTCATAGCTTTGTTTACCTTTTTTGCTCTTCGTGTCTTCTGAAATCAGACCTTTTGTGGTTTTTTATGGCAAATAAAAATTGATCAAAGCCCAAATCGTTTAGGTATTCGATTTATAGTGTATGGAATTTTGGTCTATACGGTCGTATTAGTTAAGGTCAACCCGGCGTTTCAGGGGTTTCTTGGCAGTAGGGACATGTTTCAATATCTTCCAGGAATATGGTTTTACTTATATCTGGTAGGCGTTTAGAGATTCTTCTGGATACAGTGTTTGTATTGCCTTTGATTCTTCATGGATTACCTGTGAAGGTAGGCACAGATACGCCGTATCTTCCTTGATGGATACGGCGTATTGGATGTCAGAACAGTATTCTTTATATTTCTCGTTTAAACTCCAGAATGCGTGCCTTTTAGCTAATCTTCACAAAATACTCCATAATTACTGCAAATCTCAAATATAAACGATTAAGTAACAATTCTTGCAATAATTATACAAAATGGGTTATTTACATGGGATAAATGATGCTATAAAAGTGACATTATTTGATGTCATCAAATATCCCCCCACTTAAATCCTACTTGTCCTCAAGTTGCCTTTAGAAATTTATGAAAATGCATCCCTAAGGATTTTTCCGTTAAGCATTTATTTGATTAATTACTAGTACACAACCAAACACCTCACAAAATAGGTTGATGAAAACACTCAAATCACTCGACTAATCTATGTGGTAACATGTAACTAATTCGCTCAATTGCTCGGCCGTGATAAGTATTCTATCATAGGCTTGGCAATGATACATATCTCCACCACTAGAGCTAAGGAGTAACAAGTTTATAGAGGTAAATTGGGTTTATTTTAAAAGGCTTAATAGGTTTGATAATCTTTCTAGTCTCTATCGATACCATTATTCCATAAAAGGTGACAAAGACCATACATACACACCCATAATGATGGGATAGACACATATGACTGTATTCAAACCTTAACTCGAATAAGCTAAAGAATATGACTGGTAGTGATATAGGGTATGGATCTTCTAATACTTTTTCCAAAAGTAATAAACCAACAAGGTGGACAAAATTACACATTCATGGCCGTAACGACGGAATAGACACATGTGATTGCTCGCATCCTCATTCGAGTAAAACCTAAGGATAGAGATTAGGAAAGGGAAATAATTGTTGTTAAATAAAAATTACAAAACAAATAGACTAAGTCCAAACAAATAAGGTACAAGTTGCTAGATACTTTCCCGACCGTTCCATGATAAAGACAAGATATATTTACACAAACATCTAGATCATAGTTCAAAAACAAACTTAAGTTGGCGTTCTCGTAACAGTCAACTTCCCAATCATCGTACTATACATACTTTTACAAAGACAAGTGGCGATATCTAGAACTTTTATACAAAACTTTACATCGTTGATTTATAATACGTATCAACGAATAATCAATCCTTCAAATAATACCATCGGTTTAAGTTTTAACGAACCGACTATCTCCATAATTTTCCTCCTCTTATTTGCAGCGATTTTCTATTTTTTCAATTTTTTTGACAGTACACCACGAATCTTGGTGTAAATTCACTATCTTCACGATCATAATAGCTCGGATACTATCTTCCATAATTCTTCATTCTTCGGACATACCAATAATTATGATGGTAGTAAAAATACATGAGTTTGACTACTTTTACATTCTCAATTGCGATGTGTAATTTTTCCAACCATACCAGAGATAGAAAATGACACAAGAAACAAGAAATACATATTTTATACTTAAAGCAACTAGCAACTGATAAATGGACTTAATCTAACAGGGTAAGATAAGGTGTAAAGGTATAACGAAACAAATAGTTTGTGTTATCTTAAACGATTGGCTGTATTGGTTTTTCTAGGGGATCTTACTCTTAAAGTAAGAGTAAACAAAGGGTTTATACGGGGGTTAACTAACCAGTGTAGTTAGTTAATAACACAACATATATACGCTTTTTGGGTGTAATCTTAGAAATTTACCAATTTAAATAAGTTATTCCATCTAAATTCATAGTACTCATTATTGTGGTCTCGAATATATATATCAAGCCAAGTTCTAAAGTCTACAACATCACCAGCACACTCATAATTTTGTGGAATTTGGATAAACATTTGAAAACAGATAAGGCTGAATTCTCACAATATCTAATAAGGGTTATGTGTGTGGGTTATGTAACTAGTAATTTCACAAAAGTATGCTTGAAAAAAATATTTATTTTAAGCATTTTAATGTGAAAAATAGGACAAGTAGCGTTTTAATTTTTACCCCCCACTTAAATTATACAACGTCCTCGTTGTATAGATAAAATATTAAAAACAAGAAATAAAAGAATTAGAACGAGAAACTCCTTTGATATTTGCTCGGCATGAAGAGAACATATCTCCGCAAGAGAGACACACAAGTACCTAATACACACTTATGTGTTACTAGTCGATGGTCTTATTTCTTATACCCTTTCTATTAGAATCGAATCTCTAGGTTAGGTTAGGGCTTGATTTAAACAATCCGCTTTTATTCAATTTGGTTGTAAGAGAAGTCTTGTATCTTAGTGATCAAGCCTAGATCATTAGGTATTCTAGTGGGGTTTTGGTATACTTCCAAGAGGAAGTTCTTAGTGGTCCTAGTTGATCTTAATGATCCTAGGAGTAAGTCGAATCACGGGTTCTTAGGGGTGGTTCCGAGGTAACCGTAGGGAGTAACTCTTCTCAGTGAGCGCCGATCTTAGTGCATATTGGTGGAGCGAAGTTGTAATACGATTTATAGTCCATCATAAGGATTATACTAGAGTAATAAATTCTGTGTCGTGGATTTGCGACTGTACGTACGGGTGGTCTAAACCCCCCATCCCGAACCAATATATATTGTGGTGTCTCTCTCTCTATCTATCTACTTATTGTCTTTCTCAACAAGTAGATTAATACACCACTCGGTTTCTTTAAGACTTGATGTTTCATAAACTTCGAACAAGTGGTATTCACCCCCTCTACGGTTCTACAAAAAGAAATAGTTAAAACATCACTCGACATCAACAATATATACAAATACATTTTTTAATTGTAATTAATATAAATAGTCAAAGACTTTGTGGTCTAATAAATATGCAGGATCAATGAAGTAAGGCAGACAGATAGGACCTATAATCTTGAACAATAAAAACCCTAAGTAGATCTCTAAACTATCGAAATCTTATGAAATTAGTTAAGAGCACAATCAAATTTTTTATATATATATGAGTTAACCTGGAGGTTACTGTCATAAACACAAATAAATATAATACCGTGCGTTGATTTTGCCCTAAAACGATTTTTAAATAAGTTTACAAAACAATATTGGGCATTAATAAAACCCCATCCACTTCTGTTTCCTACATATAGACAAGAAACAGCAAATCCATAAGATCCATATCAAGTTATATATGATTAAAAAGTAAGAAATTACATACATTATTTGCCAATTTTGTGTCTCCATCTAAAGTATGATTAAGAGTTCAAATCTTATCTTTCCATGTCACAAAGTTGGTTCCTTTTTCCTTTTCTTACATGTATGACTCACCTCATCAAGCAACGAAAAAACTGGTATCCAAATTCACGTTAAGGTCATGTTACTGTTAAAGGAATGAAAGAACATTAGTTCTTTATAAAAATATACGAATATATGATTTTTCACTGAAAAGAAAAACTAATACAATGTAGAATTAAATTTTACCTTATCAAACAACTTATAAATACCTAGTTCGACATTCCTGGTTTTCTATTAAAAGGAAGAAGAAATTCGTCATTATATAAATATTTTAAGTAAGATGCTAAAGTAGTCATGAATTGTTATGAACCATTATTATTGTGGCTATTCACATTCCTTAACCTCCCTAATCTTTCACCTTTTGTATTCCTTTTGATTATGATTGTATTAAATACTTGACATATGAGAGCCCTATAAATAAAGACTCACTTTGTAGTTATCACCCTTAATGAAATACATGTGTCGATTCTCTCTATATTCTTCTTTCATACATATGTTATATGTGTTGCTATTAGGCTGTTGTTCACAACACGTGATCAACATGCTCTACAAGTGTTTTTTGGTTTCTTATGGTATGTTTTCAGATTTTTTTATCGTATCTATTTATGTTACCATCATATGTTATCATCTCGGTTACATGCAAGATCGATTTTGTTTTCTACCAGTATTAATCTAATATAGAGTCTAACCAGAGATAATTGTGATAAATGAATATGGCTAATTAAAACGAACATGAGATCTGTTATTTTTTTGACATTAATTTGGTCACACCCCACTATCACGTGTCAATCCTTGCATATAATCTTTATTTTTCCTGTTTTTTGATCTCAGTATTAGTATTCTTGCATTAAAGTGATTTTATTAACGGTATTGTAGCTATTAATTTAACCATCGTAATGTGCGAATAGAAGTTTTACACACTGAAAATCAAATATTGTTGAAGACATTATATTAATTTTATATAAGTAAATAAAGAGAGAAGTGCAAAAATCATTCCATTGTATTTGTTAAAAAACCGTCTCACGTCCCTCGTTAAATAATTGTCCAAAACACATCCCTCCGTCAATGTTTTGGGACACGATACATCCCTTGGACTAACGGTGCAAAAAAAATTCCGTTAAGTATTAACGAGCGTCTAATTTTTAACGGTGCAACTATATAGGAGGGTATTGTTGTCTTTTTGCTGCCACAGGGATGATTTTTGCACTTCTCTCTTAAAAAAAGTTTTGTTTGTTTTTTAATTTAAAAAAAAACCTTTTTACATTATTATTCGTAAAAAATTTTATTTTATTTTACAAAATCTTAAAAAAAATTAAAAAGTGCGAAGTTATTGTAAAAAAAATTTTTAAAAAGTTTTTAAAAGTACGATTTCGGTTCGATTATTTTTAATTTTTTTTTTAAATTTCGTACTTTTTTTAGAAAACTTTTTTAAAAAATTTGTACATTTTAAAAACTTTTTTAAAAAAATTCGCACTTTTAAAAATCTAAATTTTTTGAAAAAGATTTAAATCTTTTTCGTATTTTTTAAAATCTTATTTTTTAAAATGTACAAAAAAAATTTAAAAAGTTCTGTAAAAAAAGTTCGAAATTTTTAATTTTTTTTAAATAATCGAACCAAAATCGTAGTTTTAAAAACTTTTTAAAATTTTTTTTGACAACTTTTTAAAAACTTCGCACTTTTTAATTTTTTTTTTTTTAAATTTCGCACTTTTTTTACAAAACTTTTTAAATTTTTTTTGTACTTTTTAAATACTAAGATTTTAAAAAATACAAAATTTTTACATTTTTTTTTCAAAACTAAGATTGTAAAAGTACGAATTTTTTTTTTAAGTTTTGTAATTTTTTTTTTAAACAAACAAAAACTAATTTTTTTTAAACAAATAAGATTTTTGTAAAGTGCGAATATTTTTTTTTAAGATTTTATAAAAAAAAAAAAAATTTACGAATAATAATGTAAAAAAGTTTTTTTTTTAAATTAAAAAACAAATTTTTTTTTTTAAAGAGAAGTGCAAAATTAATCCTTTTATGTTGGCAGCCAAAAAGACACAATAATCCCTCCTATATAGTTTGCACCGTTAAAAATTAGCACCCATCTTTATAATTAACACGAGGAAAAAAAAATATGACCGTTTAGTCCAAGGGATGTATCGTGTCCTAAAACATTGACGGATAAATGTGTTTTGGACAATTATTTAACGAGGGACGTGAGATAGTTTTTTGACAAACCACACGGATGATTTTTGCAATTCTCTCTAAAATAAATATAGCTATGCTTTCTCTTTTCGGGTCTTTATTATTTTTGTGAGCGTGTTTTAAATACTTTTTGCTTCCAAGCGATTCTATTGCCATGTAACATTAAATATATTGCAGTTAAAGAGATAACCTATGGATCGATCATTGCTTATGGAAAGTAAACAAACATATCTCTCTATTAACTAATTGTTAATCTAAACTTATATTCTGAGATGATTTCTATCCCTAATAAATCACCTTTGATACTTGTTAGTGGTGAACACAAATATATGAAAATCTGAATAAGTCATATTTTAATCATTAATTATGAAATTGTATCACTATGAAGAAAATTAATGTGTTTTATGATGTTACCGATTTTTATAAGGTAAATTATGTATGTTAGAAATTTTGTGATTGACACACTCAGACGGGGCCTGGACGGAATACGTGTCCGGAGGCGTGACTTCACTGAATATCTCAAGTACAAAGCATAAAGAACGACTTTTAATGGTACGTTTTGAAAATAAACACCATTGCATAAGATAAAATAATAATAAGTTTTACATCATCTCAAAAAGTTCAAATAGAAACATGCGGAAGCTTTAATAAAGTTTGAAATCGTCAACGGTATTTAAACATAATTTAAAACTGGTGACTGGTCCAACAAGAACTTCACCTAAATCAAGCAACGACTTCCACGCTAAGCAGCTGAGAAAAACATGCTTAAAATTGTCAACATAAAGTTGAGTGAATTCATAGGTTTAATTTAATGTAACAATGGACAACAGGATTTTACAGGCATGCGACAATTATAACAGATACAACCTCACATAAAAGATATTTATTTACGTTGCAATAAGCTCATGACACCGAGGCTAATTCTGAGACATAGCTTTCATATAGATATAAGATGCATTGCCCTAGAGTAAATCCGACCTAAGACTTCCTGTTGGGATTAAAAGACTTCTTAGTGTTGTTGAAGTTACTGTTGCTGGTTATAGTTTCTACTGCTGGTGAAGACTGAAGAATATATTCTAAATAGTTAGTACTGCTAGCACAAAAGTTACTACTGCTAGTGTTAGTTACTACTGTTAGAGTAATATTGATGATGCTCAAGTTAAGACTGTTTGTATAAGTTAGTACTGCTAGATCAAGTTAGTATTGCTTATGTGATATGGATGAGATATTTTTGTAAAAGATACGTATAAGTTATTTGATTAGAAGATCATGATAACTTAGGAATATATTGTAAACCAACTAGGAATCCTTGGTGTATAAAAGGAGGTCCTAGAGTATAGAGTTAGATATCACAAAAATTACAAGTCGTTTAGCTTCAAGGTTTTGTAAACCCTAACACTATTAAGAGTGTTCGTATTATATTGAGGCTGAAAGTTTGATAAATTGTTTGTTATTAATCTTATTTATTACTATTTCATTAAAATTCTTCTTAGTATCATTGACTAGATTTCGCATAGTCTTTGATATTCACAATCAAAGTTTCTATCATAGTTGTTTTGGATTTATTCAATACAACTTAGCCTTATACAAGCTAAGCAAGATCTATTCTATTGGGATCAACAAGTGGTATCAGAGCTTGTGAGAAGCTTTGAATAAGAAGAAACTTTGCTACACACAAGATCTACTTTTTTAAGAAGCAACGGATTCACAATCTACTCATACCATCAAGCTACCCATACTCTAACCTGGTGAGTATGATCTCTGAAAGATGATGATGGATCAGTACCTACAGTGCATTGATTACACTCTATGGGAGATCATAGAAAATGGTAATGCACCCATAGTAACAAAAAATTGTTGATGGTAAGGAGACTGTTATCCCTCCTACAAGTGTTGAAGAGAAGGCACAAAGAAGGCAGAGTTGAAGGCAAGAAGCACTTTGTTGATGGCCTTACCTAATGAGCATCAAATTAAAGTTCACACATACAAAGGATGCTATAGGACATGATGCAGGCTGTGAGTACAGATTTGGAGGTAATAGTGTACAAAGAAAACTCAGAAAAAATCTTCTAAAGCAAGCAATATTGAAAAAACTTTGCTGCATCCAGCCAGAGTGATTGAGCAAACTTATGAAAGGCTTCAAAAGCTAATTAGTCAACTGGAGATGCATGGTGAAGTTATCCCTCCACTGAGACATCAATCAGACAGTTCTTGAGAAGTTTGTCATAAGAATGGACTATGCATACCATTATGTGGAGAAACAAACCAAAGATTGAGACATTGAGTTTGGATGACCTCTTCAACAACCTAAAGGCTTATGAATCAGAGGTCAAAGGGACATCTAGCTCAACCACAAACTCACACAATGTAGCCTTTCTGTCCTCTAGCAGCACTAACAGTGCAACTAGAGCAGTTAATACTGCTTAGGGTGTTAATACTGCTAGCACTCAGGGTGCTGCTGATAGCTCAACAACTGTTGAAAATTTGAGTGATGTTGTGATTTATTCCTTCTTTGCTAGCCAACCAAGTATTCCACAGCTTGATAATGAAGATCTATAACAAATCCATCCTGATGATCTAGAAGAGATGGACTTGAGGTGTGGTGGACATTGCTATGATGTGCTTATCGAGGGCAAGAAGATTCTAAAGAATAATGGAAGGAAGCTGGACATTGGGCCAACAATGAAAGTATTGAGGTTTAACAATTTCAAGGTGGAGTGTTTTCAAAACTGCAACAAGACGATGACACTTTGCCAAGGGAGTGCAAGGCACCAGGAATCATGACAGCAGGAACAGGGAGCCTTATCCGAAGGACTGTGCAGTTGAGGAACTACCTTCATGTGCCTTAGTGTTCAGTGTGGATGGCTTTGGCTATGATTGGTGTGACCAAGTAGAAGAAAGGTCCAACAAAATTTGCTCCATGGCTTTATTCTCAACAAGTTCAAGTTCTTCTACAAACTCTGAGGTATCTAATGACTCAAATTGTTGTTCATCTTGTTTAGAATGTGTAAAAGATCTAAAAGAACAAAATGAACAATTAGTTAAAGACTTAAGAACAGCTAGGATAAGTGTTGTCTCTTATAAAACTGGTTTAGAATCTGTAGAAGCTAGACTGTTAGTCTTTAAGAAAAATGAGTTTGTGTATGAGGAAGATATAAAACTCTTAAAATGTGAAATCTATTTAAGAGATTTAGATATTACAGAGCTTAAAAGGAAGTTAGAGTTGGCTACAAAAGAAAAAGATGAGGTTCAACTTACAGTACAAAAATTTGAAAATTCATCAAAAAGCCTAAGTAAACTTCTAGACAGTCAGATAATGGATAAGTGTAAAACAGGATTAGGGTATAATGCTGTCCCACCTCCCTATACTGGGAATTTTATGCCACCAAAACCTGATTTAGTTTATCCTAGTCTAGATGATTTTGTTGATGTGAATGAGTCTGTTAGTGAGTCTATAGTTGAAAAGCCTACTGTTGAGACTAATGAACCTAAGACTGCTAGGAAAGAAAATGGAGCCCCAATTATTGAGGATTGGGTATCTGATAGTGATGAAGAAAATGTGCCTAAGGTTAAAACAGTTGAGATGTTTAATAAACCTAGTTTTGCTAAGATAAACTTTGTTAAGTCTACTGAGCAAGTAAAATCTCCTAGGAAAACATTAGTTGATAAAAATAGGCAAAACACACCTAGTCTAGTGGGATCAAGGAGAAAACTAAAACTAACAGGATGTCTCAAAAATTAGGGAGTAATTTTGAGATGTTCAATAAAGCTTGTCATGTGTGTGGTATATTTGATCATTTAAATAATGATTGCAATAACTGGTATAATAATGGAAGATTTGCAAAACTAGTTTGGACCAATGTTCAAAGGGTGAACAAACATAATTTTAATCTAGATTTAACTCACCCCAGTCCAAAAAGGAACATGGTTCCAAGAACAGTCTTAACTAGGTCTGGCTCAATTTCACTTAATATGCTTAGACCAAATTAATATGTTCAACCAAGAACAGCAGTGATATGCAGGCAGGACCCATGAAAAATGTTATTAATAATGCATATTCAACTGCTAGAAGGCCTTTTAACAAAATAACAGCAGCTAATAACAGTAATTTCACTAAAAAGGTTAATATTGTTAAGGGAACAAGGGTTAATACTGCTAGGCCAAAAGCAGTTCTTAGTGTTGTTAAGGGAAACAAGGGAAATGCTGTTAAGGCCTCAGCATGTTGGGTTTGGAGACCAAAGCACAAAATTTTAGACCATGTCTCTAGAAACAATGGTGCATCAATGTCCTTTAAAAGATTTGACTATATTGATGCACAAGGCAGATCCAAGTCAGTAATGGCTTGGGTCCCCAAAAGAAACTAATTTTCCTACCATTATGTGCAGGGCAATCCACAGCAAGATTTGAAGGATAAAGGAGTGATTGACAGTGGATGCTCTAGGCACATGACAGGAAACAGCCCTATCTTACAGATATAAAGAAAGTTGATAGGAGGATTTGTTGCCTTTGGAGGTAATTCTAAAGGAGGGAAAATTACTGGGAAAGGTAAAATAAGAACTGGTAAATTAGATTTTGAAGATGTGTATTTTGTAAAGGAACTAAAGTTTAACCTCTTTAGTGTCTCACAAATGTGTGACAAGAAGAATAGTGTTCTTTTTACTGATACTGAATGTGTTGTTCTGTCTCCAGACTTTAAGTTAACTGATGAAAGTCATGTTTTGCTTAAAGTTCCTAGAAAGGATAACATGTACAATGTTGATTTAAAGAATGTTGTTCCTCAAGGAGGTCTCACTTGTCTCTTTGCAAAAGCCACACCAGATGAATCTAATCTTTGGCATAGGAGGCTTGGACATGTAAATTTCAAAACAATGAATAAACTGGTAAGGGGAAACCTTGTAAGAGGTTTACCTTAAAACTTTTTGAAATTAAATCAAAACGTGTTGCTTGTCAGAAGGAAAGCTTAACTACAGAGCTTCTTGAAGACCAAAAAAGTCCAGTTTCAATTAGCCAACCATTTACAAATGTTGCAAATGGATTGTATTGACTAACATTTGTACATGAGTTTTAATGAAAAAGATGTACTGCCTAGTTGTCACAGATGATTTTAGTAGTTTTAGTTGGGTTTTCTTTTTAGCCACTAAGGATGAAACTTGTGAAATCCTTAAAACATTCATAACAGGCATAGAAAATCTAATAGACCTTAAGGTGAAAGTCATTAGATGTGACAATGTGGGAATTCAAGAATTAGGGTCATGAATATTTCTGTGAAATGAAGAGTATTAGGAGGGAATTTAGTGTTGCTAAGACTTCTTACAACAATATGGTACAGTAGTCTAGAAAGGAAAAATAGGACACTAATAGAGGCTGCTATGACTATGCTAGCTGATTCAAAATTGCCAACAACTTTCTGGGCTGAAGCAGTTAATATTGCTTGTTATGTCCAAAATAGGGTGTTAGTTATCAAGCCTCGCAACAAGACCCCTTATGATGCCTTAAGCTTCATGAGACCATTTGGGTGTCCTGTTACAATCCTTAATACCATAGATCACCTACCAATAGCAAAGCATTCAGAGTATTCAACAGTAGAACTGGGATAGTAGAAGAGAACCTGCATATTCAATTTAGTAAGAATACACCTAATATTGCAGGAAGTAGACCTAATTGGCTTTTTGATATAGATGCACTAACAAAATTTATGAACTATAAGCCAGTTGTTGCAGGGAATCAAACTAATGGTAATGCAGGTACAAAAGCATGTGATGATGCAGGTAAAGCTAGAATGGAGACAGTACCTGGCAAAGATTGCATACTGCTACCATTATGAACTCAAGATCTACAATTCTCTTCTAGTTCAAAGGATTCTCCTGATGTTGGATTCAAACCATCAGGGGAGGAGGAAAAGAATAATGTTGAAGAACCAGGGAATAAAGATAGTGAGGTTTCAAGTACAGAGGAGCCAAGAGTTAATCAAGAGAAGGATGCAAATGTCAACAGCACTAATACTATTAATACTGTTAGTCCAACTGTTAATGCTGCTGGCATAAAGGATAATGTTGTTGATGAAAATATAGTCTATGGATGTGCTGATGATCTAAATATGCCTGATTTGGAAGATATTTCTTATTCAAAGAATGAGGTAGTTTTTGGTGCAGAGGCTGACATGACTAATTTAAATACACATATCCTTGTCAGTCTTATTCTAACTACCAGAATTCACAAGGATTATCCAGTTGAACATCTCATTAGAGACATACATTCAGCACCTCAAACAAGAAGAATGACAAAGAGTGTGACTGAACATGTTGTGTTTAGTTCAATGCAGCAGAGGACCAACCATAAAGACTTTCAAAATTTCCTGTTTGCATGTTTCTTATCACAAAAAGATCCCAAGAAGGTAATCCATGCATTAAAAGATCTAAGCTGGATAGAAGCTATGCAGGATGAGCTACTGCAATTCAAATTACAAAAGGTTTGGACTCTGGTGGATTTACCAAATGGAAAAAGGGCTATTGGGACTAAATGGGTTTACAGGAACAAGAAGGATGAAAGAGGTATTGTGATTAAGAATAAAGCAAGATTGGTTGCACAAGGATACACACAAGAAGAAGGAATAGACTATGATGAGGTTTTTGCTCCTGTTGCCAGAATTGAAGCAATTAGGCTATTCTTAGCCTATGCCTCATTTAAAGACTTTGTGGTGTACCAGATGGATGTCAAGAGTGCTTTTCTTTATGGAAAGATTGAAGAGGAAGTCTATGTTTGTCAACCACCAGGATTTGAAGATCCAGACTTCCCTGACAGAGTATACAAAGTAGAAAAGGCACTTTATGGATTGCATCAAGCTCCTAGAGCTTGGTATGAAACCTTGTCAACTTATTTGTTGGACAATGGGTTTCAGAGAGGAAAGATAGACAATACTTTGTTTATCAGAAGGGTCAAAAGTGATATTCTGTTAGTTCAAGTGTATGTAGATGATATCATTTTCGTTTCTACAAAGAAGTCATTATGCATTGAGTTTGAGAAGATGATGCATAAGAAGTTTCAAATGAGCTCTATAGGTGAACTCACATTCTTCCTAGGACTGCAAGTGAAGCAGAAGGAAGATGGGATTTTTATCAGTCAAGACAAATATGTGACTGAGATTTTGAAGAAATTTGGTTTTACTGATGTCAAGACAGCAAGCACACCTATGGAAACCCATAAGCCTTTGCTCAAAGATGCAGATGGTGAAGATGTAGATGAACACTTGTATAGATCCATGATTGGATCACTGATGTATCTTACTTCTTTAAGACCTAATAGTATGTTTGCAGTGTGTGCCTATGCAAGATATCAAGTCAACCCAAAGTTTCACATCTCTATGATGTGAAAAGGATTTTTAGATACTTAAAAGGTTAACCTAAATTGGGCCTTTGGTATCCAAAATATTCTCCTTTTTATTTGGTAGCATACACTGATAGTGATTATGCTGGATCAAGTTTAGATAGGAAATCCACAACAGGAGGTTGTCAATTCCTAGGGTGCAGATTGATCTCATGGCAATGCAAGAAGCAGACTGTGGTTGCTAATTCCACAACTGAAGCTGAGTATATAGCTGCTTCCAATTGCTGTGGACAGGTGCTTTGGATCCAAAATTAATTGTTGGATTATGGATATAACTTTTTGCAGACTAAGATTCATATTGATAATGAGAGTACTATTTGCATAGTGAAGAACCTTGTTTTTCATTCGAAAACAAAGCACATTGAGATTAGGCACCACTTTATCAGAGATTCTAATGAGAAGAAGCTTATCCAGATGATCAAGATTCACACGGATCAGAATGTTGCAGATTTGCTCACAAAAGCATTTAATGTTAGCAGATTTCAATATCTGATTGCAAGTATTGGAATGCTTAACCTCTGAAGTATTGATTGAGGGGAGGTTAATTATGTTAATATGCAGCGGATTATACACAAATGATAATTGGAATGGAATGCAAAAGCTGCTAAGGATGGAAATTTAAGTTAGTGGTGGTAACTTCAAGTTTTTGTTGTTAAGTATAATTAGTGCTGCTAGTTATACTTAATACTGCTAAGTTAATACTGTTAGTTATACTTAATACTGTTAAGTATAATTAATACTGTGAGAATTAAGAGAATAAGTGAGAATAAAAACAGAAAGAAAGATGTGTGAAAATAAAAATAGATAGAGTGATTTAGTGAGAAAAATAATTAAGAGAATTTTTGAGTTGAAAAACGGAAAAAGAGATGTGTGATAAAAACAGATAGAGTGATTTAGTGAGAAAAAGAATTGAGAGAAGTTGTGAGTTGAAAAACAGAAAGAGAGATGGGTGATAACAAACTGATGAGTGAATTTAGTGAGAAAACCAAGACTTAGAGACGTTGGTGAGTTGAAAAAAACAGGAAGAGGAGATGTGTGATAAAAACAGACAAAGTGATTTGGTGAGCTAAAAGAATTGAGAGAAATCAAAAACAGACAGAGAGAATTATGAGCTAAAAGAATTGAGAGAAATCAAAAACAGACAGAGAGAATTTGTAAGTTAAAATATTAATTTGATGATGGAAATGCTGATTAGAAAGGAATTGGAGTTAATGCTGGTAATTCAAAGTTAATGCTGCTAGGCATAAATGATTAGAATGGAATTGTAGTTAATGCTGGTGATTCAAAGTTAATGCTGCCACGCTTAATTTACTACTGAGTTACTACTGCTGTTGAAAGTTAATGCTGTTAGGCATAAACTTACAACTGCTGTTGAAAGTTAATGTTGTTAGGCATAAACTTACAACTGCTGGTGAACGTTAATGCTGTTGAGGGTATTTTCATAAATACTTCGATTAAGGGTTTCAATCACTCATTCAATCGATTTTAATCTTTCATATACTCTCTAATCATAAACCCTAACTCAATTTCATCATTCTTCATCAAAACCTAACACAATGTCAGATATAAAGTTTGCTGATACTCACAATTTAGTTACATTTTTGGAGAAACCCACTGAAAGTGAAGGGTTTGGGAGATAGTTGATTTTCTGAATACAAACCCTATCAAATATGCTTTAATCGTCAATCCTACAATCTATTGTTCATGTGTTAAACAATTCTGGGATACTGTCAAAGCAAAAAATGGTTAATGGGGAAGTACAATTGCAAGCCCTAATGGATAAGAAGAAGGTGATTATAACTGAATCCACAATAAGGAGAGATCTTCAACTGGAAGATGCTAATGGTGTTGATTGTCTACCAAATGCTGTAATTTTTGAACAGCTTACACTTATGGGGTATGAAAAACTTTCTCAGAAGCTTATATTTTACAAGGCATTCTTTTCTCCTTAATGGAAGTTTTTAATTCGTACAATTTTGCAATGCCTAAGTGCTAAGACTACTGCATGGAACAAATTTAGTAGCACTATGGCCTCTGCAATTATTTGCTTAGCCACAAACTAAAAATTCAACTTTTCCAAGTATATCTTTGATAATATGGTAAAGAATGTTGATAGTATGATAAAATTCTGGATGCATCCAAGATTTGTACAAGTATTTGTGAATAAACAAGTTCGGGATATGTCACATCATAAAAGGATTTATGTTACCCCCTCTCATACTAAGAAGATATTTAGGAACATAAAGAGGGAAAGGAAAGTTTTTTTTGAAAGAGATACCCCTTTATTTCAAACTATGATGGTTCAAGCTTATGAAGAAATGGGTGAAAGTTCAGAAATACCAACTGATCCCCATCACACACCCATCACTACTCAAACATCATCATCCCAACCTCAGAGGAAGAAAAAAATCTATGAAGTCTAAGAAAAAGAACACTGAGGTTCCTCAGCCTAGTAGTTCTACTGATAATGTACCAGATGAAAATATACCTACAACTTCCAATGATCCACTGCTCAGTGGTGAGGATAGACTGAAACTTACTGAATTGATGGACTTATGTACCAACTGATCCCCATCACACACCCATTATTACTCAACCATCATCATCCCAACCTTAGAGGAAGCATGTCACACCCCACCAAGGCAGAACCGCGAGGTGTAACATATTAATAAACATCACACTAGGTGATAATTAAAGCACCATACATGAATTTAGATAAAAGAAAGTTATCTGAATTACAACATTTCAAAGTACAAGTTTAAAAGTACAAAAGTCAACATTGTTGTTTTTTTTTGGAACATGGATCGCCCTAAAAGATAATAACTTGGAAGAGAGTAGACATCTTGAACAAGTCTAAGAGCAAGTACACTAAATTTCCACTTTAAGAATGTCACCTGAAAAGCATGATAAAAAAGGTTAATTATCGAAATACTTGGTGAGCTCACAAGGTTATATACACAAAATATAGTTTTAGAAAAGAGTAGATGTCCGATAAAAGTTTGCCAACTCAATGGCAAGTCATCAAAAACAGTTGTCCAAACTAAAATCAATTTCCAAGTAAGTTGAGAGTCCAAAACAAATCAATGTATATGTATGCTATAGTGATTATGTGACGCACTACTTAAACGTATTCAGCCTAACCATTCCAACATCCAAATCGAGTACTAGTTGTATAGTGTGGCACAAACACTTAGTACTATGCACCCTTATGCGGGGAGTGGGGAGGGGCTAATCTCCTAATAGCGCTATCCATAAGTACTAACGTCTCAATCCTGTTGAGGAGAAAAATGAGTTAAAAGTACAAAAACATACATATTAAGTTCAAGGTTCCAAGTTCAACACGCTTCCTAATTCAACAAGTTCAAATCAAATTTCATACGTTCAAAACAAGTTCAAGTTCAAATATGCTCAAAAGATTCATTACTTCAAAGTAAGAGTATAAAAACGACACATCAATGCCTTCACCCCAAAACATTTAAAACATGTAAGAAACGGGGGATGTGAGAAACTCACCAAAATGAAGATACCAAGATGAAAGTAACGAAGAAAAGCAGCGATGACAAATCTCAACCGTGACCTATTATTAATAATAATATATTATTAATATTCAATCATGTAAAATATGCAACT
>BQNB010083229.1:0-15080 GCA_026074375.1 Tanacetum coccineum
TTTTAAGAAATCTCTCCTCAGCTAGCAATAAAGCCATGCACTTTTCTTCTGGAGGTATATGATCATACTCCTTTAAAAAGGCTTGAATGGTTTCCATTAAGCTTTCTCTAGCTTGCAACAATTATGTATCTGTTGCTTGAGGAGGATGATGAATTATGGGAAACTGCGGGGGTTGATATTGGTCAAAACCGGAATAAATAGGATCATAATAAAAATTAAGATCATAATTTTGGTTCATCGGTTGACACTGGTCATTTTCATGAAGAACCTCGCAATTTTCACAAGGAAATTGTTGTGGCTGACTCAGAAAATAATGTACAGGTTGGTTAAATCCAAAATCTTGATTGTAACAGGGACCCTGATCATAGACGGGTGTGTTCCCTGTTTGACAATCGTAACCCGGATGAGAGTTCCCTCCATAAAATTCACACGAGTATGTCTCGTATTGGTATTGTGGAGGTTGGTTGAAGAAGTTCGGTGTTTCATTATAAGAATAAGGATTTGGGTCAAAGAAAAACTCATTTCCGGATCCTACACTGCTACAGCTCGGACAGTTTCCACCATTAAACGGACCTCCACAATACGAGCAACCAAAATGGTTATACGAAGACATGTCGAAGAATTAAACGGATAAGAGGATAAGAAGAAAGAATTAAACATAATAAGAGGATAAAGAAGAATATTTTTAGATTTTTAATAATATATGAGAAAAGAAATTTAAAATAAGAAAGAAAAATATTTTTGGTAACCAAAAATTAAACGTGCACGGTAGCTCTCTAAAAATACGTACAAGAAAGCGGAGGAGTTGGTAAGCGCGAGGCGCTATTTAGAATAACCCTTCTCCTTTTGGGTGATGTTGATCAAACCCGCCTTAAACTTCCCTTATAGCACGTAATCTAAAGGTGAGCTGAAACAACGATTAACAAACGGTTATTTTTAATATTAAAATAAAAGAAAATAGATGTGTAAAATATTCACAAACGGAAAATAACTTCACGAGGAAGGTTCTTCAAAAACACTAATCTTCGAACGAAACGCGAAATTCATAAGAGACTTCCCCGGCAGCGGCGCCAAAAAATTGATACGTCTCCGAATACGCTATACGTAAATATATATAGTATATAAGGATTATATCAAATAATAGTATAGTAAGTATTTTCCGTCGGATTTAAGAAACAAACTTTTAACCAAAGTTGTCTCAAAAACCTCCCGGGTCGTTTTCCCTCGACGAAGCGTGAATTGAAAATCGGTTAAGTCCGTGATCGCGCGTTTTGAATGGTTTTAAAGATTTTTGATTTGGGTTTCCTAAATCCTACTAAATATAAATGACAAGTAGATAAATGCACGAAAATAAGTAAACAAGAAATGAAAATTAAACACGTAAGCATTAAAACGTAAACGGGAATTTAAAACGCGACATTTAAAACCTAAATTATCGAAAATTAATCCTAAAACTATTTTTCTACTATTTCCAATCCTAATTTACTAACTACTAATAAAAAGCTAAGGAAATTCTAAAACGAGGGTGCTTAAAGTTAAAATTAAAGAAAACGAGAACGGGAACGAAATCCCGTTCTTTAAAAAATGAAATTTCAAAATTTTAACCCTACGAAAGTAAATTTCAAACCTAAGCTTAAAATATGATAAAAGAAAATTTTTGAAAAAAGAATTTTATTTTTTTGATTATTTTTTCTATTTTTTATGAATTTTTAAAGTTTTAAACAAAATTAAATGATTAAAAATATAAAAGTGTAAAATAAAAATTCTAGAAAATTACTAAAAATAGCTAATGATGCAAGGAATGTAGGAAAAATGAAAACTTAAAATTTAGTTCAACGAATAAGTCCTAAATAAGCAAAAAAGCACACAAATTGCTTTTTTTCATAAAGAGCACAAAAAGATGTTAAAAGAATTGATTATGCACCTTAGGACAGAAAAGTCCCAAGGGCACGTTGGTGTGAGGTGTGTGGTGTGAGGTTTATAAAAGGTGAGGAGGGTTGAGGTCCAGGGTTCGAGCCTTGCTCACCCTGGATTTCCCCTCTTCCCTTTTTATTTTTTTGCAAAAACTTTAAAAAGCAAAGTTATAAAACAGCTTATAAGGAACATTTTTTATAAAAGAAACTTTTGTTAAAACTTATGAATAAGCTAGAAAACAGCTTAATATGGTGACAGAAAACACTTAGAAATTCTTGGCCTTTTTAACAAACTTTAAGACAACTAATAAGTGAGAATAAGCTTGAAACTTTGAGCAAAATAAGCTAAAGCTACCTATAACTAATCTAATGAGCAGGAATAAGCAGCAATTTAGCACAAACAACAAGCAATAAGCTGAAAGACAGAATAAGCTCAATTCCTTAAAACTGAGTTCTAAACAGACAACCAACCTAATTTGAGCTTAATTTAAAGCAGTCAAATGGAACCTTATAGACTTATAGCTTATACCAGCTTAAAGCTTGGCTAAAAAGCTATTTAAAACAGCAATTGAAAAAGAATTTGAAAGTCAAATAAGCAATAATAAAACTGAATAAAAAAAGCTACTTGTGCTGTTTAACTATGTTTTTGGTTTTTCAATGAAAAGACAAAATAAGCCTAATACTGACCCTAATAAGCTATAAACTACTAAAATTTAACCAAATAAGCAAGTTTAAACAAAAATTAAGCTAGAAAACTAAAGCTATAAGCTGAAAATCACAAATAAGCTTTTTGTTGGAAAACTGTTAACCAAACAGTCCTTAAGGGCAACTTTGAGCTTATTTTCCAATAAGCTAAAGGATCCTTATGGACTTTTGGCTTATACCACTTAAAACCTTGACCTAAAAGCTACTTAAAACAGCTTTTAAAAAACATTTTGAAAATCAAATGCTCAAAGAAAAAGCTACTTGAAAAAGGCAATGCAGGCAGAAAACTATATTTTTGTTTTTTTTACTTTTTATGAAAATGACAAATAACAAACTTGCAGATTAAAAACAGATAATCTAAAAAACTAATTAAGCTAAAATAAGCCCTAATCTAGATAGATTGACCTAAATTCTACTTGTGCTATGAAAATCAAAAGCTAACAACTACTTTTGCTTGCTGAATTTTCAGCTTGAAAATGGCTATTTGTCTGTTTTTGTTGCTGATGCATTTGACATCATTTAACTAAAACTCAAAATAATAAGATGCCCCACCGGCCCCCGCCTAAGGTACCCGATTCTAACTTCCCTCCCCCACCCCCCCCATCTCCCCCGCCCTTTAGGACACAAATCAAAAGCAACAAGAAACAATTATGACAGCTAGACTAGTCTTGAGCTTAAAATCTCAATATGAGATTTAAACTACTGCTACATTAAGCTAATACTAATTAATAATTTGATTGAAAAACTGAATTAAACTATTAATACCTTTATATTTCCTTCTTCATAAACTCCAAAATGAAGTTTTAAATCAATTTTTAAGAGACAAGAGGCTCTTAGCTAGTACTAACTTTAGTTAGTTACTGCTTTGACCCAAACACCCCCTTAAGTGACTTAAGTATTTTCAGCTTTTGATTTTGATTCATCTCCTCGGCACAAATTCTTACGTACGATTCTAAAAAGCTAAAAGCAGACTTTAATGACAATTATCAATAAGCAAATAGAGCAGAATAATAAGCTAGCTAACTATGCTAATTTTTTTTGGATTTTTAGCAGTTTAATATCAAAAACATGTAAAGAGGTCTAAACTAAGATTTGAACAAAACAAGCAATTAACAACTGAAAAAATAAGCAGACAAATAAGTAGTATAAGCAATCAATAAGCTAATATGCAGATAAGATAAGCAAGACAGCATTGAACTTATAAAGAAGAGAAAATGAAATGTACCTCAACTCCTTGCTCAAAACAGGAGTGGTAAGATCATATTAAGCATCTAACCTACCCAGCTTATTAATAAGCACAACTGAATTCCCATAAGCTCTTCCATATTTAGCTTATCATCCAAACTGAGCTTAAAATCCAAAATCCTTAACCAATAACTTTTGAAATTTGAATAACCAAACTCAAACAAGCTTAGAAAAGATTATTTGAGCTAATGAACATTTGAGAGAGCAATGTAGCAAAATGGCTTGACAGCTTATTAGTAACTTATTGAAATCAATTTTGCATATATGAAAAAGAAAAGATTAAGCACATTTATTAAATGAAAAAGGAGATTACATTGCTTGAAAAGGAAATTACATAAAATGAATGATAATAAGCTGGAAAAATAAGTTATAAGCTAATCTACACTACTCTAAATTATCCTACTCCTAGATGCTTTTGTGTGTGTGAGGAGCTCTCCTTTTATAGGCTTCAGTGGAAGGATCTAGGCCTTTGGACGCTCCTTGGTGTGTTAGTTGTGTGAGAGGATTCACTATCCTTGATCACAGCCCTTGATTTGTCCTTGTGCTTCTTTTGATTAATCACAGCTCTTGATTTCTCGCCACCTCATCATTCCCCAATCATTGGCACGAATTGCCAAGTTGTCAGGTGCAAAACGTCATGGCTTGCATCACTTATTGCTTCTAGAGAGGAACGAAGGTAATATGGGTGCAGGGTAAATTTGGGGGAGGAGGGTGAACAGTAAACTGTTCTTCCCTCCTTTTTCTTTCTTTATACGTTTGTGTTTGACCTGGGAAAAATGGGTTGACTTGGGCTTGGATTTATATTTAAGGGAATTGGGCCGGTGAAAAGGGTTTATAGAGTTTAAGAGTTAACAAACGTTAGTTCTTTATTAACAGGGGACTAACTGTGTTATGAATTTAAGGGCTTTTGGTGAAATTGATTTAACATTAAAGCTCATTTGGTTATTTTCAAGGATTTGACGTTTTGTGGTTGACCAAGGGTTGACCAAGGTTGACTTGTTTTGACCAATTGCTAGAAACTTTCTGGCTCTTGTGCACTTTATCTGTTCCCGTGTTCGTGTTTGCCCAGTTTTGATCTTTTTCTTGTGATTTTTGCATTATCCGTACCTACACATCACAAATGACAAAACAAGCAATATACAAGCATAATTTGCACAATTTGTTCATTTTAGGGTCATTTTTGGTATAAAAATGATATGTGATTTCTCACATATCAGTAGCAGTTACTACTGTTGGTGCTTCTATTAGTACTGCCAGTCCTCCAAGAGTTTCTACTACTGAAGACATTAGTACTGTTGAGACACTAGTGTATTTTAGGAGGAATGCAGCCTAAGACAAAGGTAAGGCTAAAAATGATGAATCTGAGCCAGAGCAAACTAAGACAAAGTTGTAGTAAAGACAAGAAAGTGATGGTTATGAAGCAGCTGTAAGATTACAAGAACAACTTGATCCTCAAGAAGTGGGGTGAGGGGGATAGGTGAAGCACAGGGTGTCAAGGGGGGTGGTAGAGGGGGCTAAGGAAGGAGGGTTCCTCGGGGAAGAGAGGGAGAGCACTCAAGGGATAAGATGGAAGAGAGATGGGGGAAGGTAGTTGGGGGGGTAGGACAAAAAAGTGGTTCGTAGGGGGGACCGAAGGAGTGCAGAGCAAGAGAGGCGGGGGGGGGGCGATGCAAGGGAGATGGGGAAAGTGCAGCAAGGAGGTGGACGGGAAGAGTAGACATGAACGGCACCAGGTCAAGTGTGTGAGTACTGGCAGATGGGAGGAGAAAAATAAAAAAAAAGATACCTAAAACCTCAAACATGAAAAAATCACATAACAAACTCAAAAAAAAGTAACAAAAAGAGTCAACAGAATCTATTCTCTATAAGGCAACGGACCAAGAAAAACGAGATCAACTCAAGAAGACAAAAGTAATAAACAGGAAGTCAAAAAGAGACGAAACCCGAAACACAAAACAAAGACTAAAAAAATAAAAACTCCAACCAAAATAAAACAAAGAAGAAAAAAACAACATCCCCGGATATATAAGAAACCTGCAAAATTACAGGAATGAAAGTTATTTATGAGTAAAACCATAGCAACGAACCTAATCACTAAAAAACACAAACCAATTGCTATAGTAAGCACACTTGGATAACTAAGAATCATCGATCCCCCTCGACTAATTACCTCAAAAAGTAAGCTAAAGTGTTTCATACGAGGTGCATTAAATAATCAAGAGTTTTAGAGAAGCCCCATTTTTTACCATTATTGAAGATATACGCTCATTACCACTAATATTTTGTTTTTTCTCTTTTTTAACAACTAACTAATTTGACTTTCGTTATTTTCATAACCGTTAGGGATCATAAACAAGGACATTTGGATCCGAAAATGCCCCCAAAGAGGATAAATTCATCGTTCTCGACTTTTCACTCGCTCCAAACCAAGCTTAAAATGAAATCACAGTTAAATATCAGTTAAGATGCTAACACTACTCATATTTGCAACTTGTGAACTTTTCACTCCCAACAATTATAATACTCATAGTTGAAAGTGCTATTTGGATTTTCAACATGGATCAACGTTTTAGCAAAATTCTATGTTTACTTCCACTCGCGAGAATAATAAGTTTGAAGAGGCGCAGATCATCCATATAGCCGACTTTCGTCTCGGCACATCCCAACCTTGCGGCTAAGTGACCAGGCTTTTGACACCCCACATAGACTAGTATCGGGACTCACGGACCTTAGGTTTCAAAAACTCTCAGGTTTCCCATTTACACGTAGCTTATTTAAAAACTTAAAATAGAATAGTCAAAGTTCAAAAGTACCTATTTAAAATTAAGCAAAAGGAAGATCTAAGTTTATTAATCACACATAATATTAAACATAACATTGATGCAATTGTAACCCTCACCATTGAAGGCTGCAAGATCGGTTGTGAGCCGGCAAGATGCACAAACTTTTATCAGTCTCGGATTTTTATTCTTACTATGGTTGTCTTTAAGAAGGCTGTAACATCGGTTGTGAGCCGGCAAGATGCAGCAAACTTTTATCAGCCCACAGTTTATATTTATTATATTTTTTTTCATATTTCATCATTTTAATTTTTTTTTAATTTATAGAGAGACTTCTTTTTGAAAACTTTAAGTATAAATTTGAACTAAGACTAAAATTTTTGCTATTAACTACATAAAATTTGTTGATTTAAGTTTAATCTCTAAAAATAGCACGTATGATTAGTCCGGTTAAGAGCTTATGGGAGAAAAAGCCACAAATTACATACATGAGCTCTTAAGATTTCCAAATAATCCTTGTTTAGCATCCAACTCATGCTTAACTCTATCATTTTTCGTTCTTCGCGAAAATCGCGAACGCTTAGCCTAAAAGTTAAGGAACAAGCTAGAGCTCAACACGCTCGATCGAGTCAAAATTTATTCTTAATATCACCCAGCAAGAAAGTCAAATTATGACAAAACGACTTATTTTATTTTTGAATTTTTTTTTATTTTATTTTTGAATTTTGGAGGTACAAACAGGATAACGAGAAAACAAAACGGCTACAGGCCACAACAATCGATAGATTTCCCCCCCGTCCCATACAAAAACTAACAATGATCCTCAATGTGAGATTCCCCCATACTAATTTCAATACATAATCTTGATATAAAGGGGTCTCTACGCAAATCTAAAGCCGTTTATTAAGTATGCTAAAGATAAACGTTAGTCGATAAGATTTAGATATGCGGATTTCAATATAAGTCATCGAAAAGGATTTTTTTTTGAAAAAAAAAGAAAAGCGAGTGAACGATAAAAAAAACACCGAGTACGGGAGTCTTCAAAATCCGGGCAATCCGGGCAATCCTGGACAAACATCATAAACAAAACACGAAACACGAGAAAGAAAAGGCAAGCCTCTTCACATTAATTGTTAGAAAATAATAAGAAGATAGAAACGCTTTTTTTTGTTAACCGAAGTCATGAGTTAGACTCGACCCCGAATTAATTGTCCCATTGGGGGTACTAATGGAAAAGAAAATCTCAATCGGGCTTTCATTAATGTTTGGATAAACATTAAAGCACATGAAAGTTCCATCCCAATGAGATGCCACCGGCTCTAAGTGGAGATGCCGGGGTCAAAAATGGTGTCTTCACTCCCGGTAGAGAGAAGTAAAGGAGAATCCACATGGTAGGTGCGATACGGGAGAAAAGTCCGAATGACAAATGCGAAGGAATCGTCATCTTCAATATTCTGAGAAACATCAATCTCACCTTCTCCCCTCCGGTCAAACATTCATCTTTCAATAAAGTCATCAAAATTGTTTATCACGGGTGCATCGGGCTCAATATCGAAGGTAAAACGCTCATACTCGGGAATCGAATCTTCGTTAAGTAAGTTGTCAAGAAAAATGATATCCCCTTCCGAGTCTAAATCACTCTCAATACCCGAAGGTATCGAGTCTTCTGGAACAAGAAATGTATCAACCTCCTCTATAAGAAAGTCACTATCCACAACGGGAATAGGAGAAGAGGAGGGATTTTCGAGCACAAAAGGAATAGAAGAAGTGAGTTTCAACGCTTCGATCTTATCAATGAGAAGATTGACATTTAATAATTTCTCATGAAGAATATCGTCCTCTATTTGAAAAATATCAATATCAATCTCTCCTTCTTCATCATCAAAATCGTCTTCATCAATTCCCGGTAAAATTGGATCAATAAAATTGAGTTCACCGGCGAACTCCTCGAGAAGAAAATCAATCTTAGGAGATGTGATCGAACTATCTCGACTAAGCAAAGAGTTAATAAGTCCACATTCGGCATCAAAATGATCACAAGACGGCACATCACAAATATCTTCGGAAATACCCTTAAACTCACTTGGGATTGGGACAAGGTTCTCAACACTAGACTTTTCTGTTTTCGGAATAGTGTTAAGATGCTCGTCCCCTATATTTAGAGAGTTATCGGGCTCCTCGATCGGTAAGTCGGGTGTGATTTCTTTATGATTTCTATATATAACGGTATACTCATCATCATCATTATAGAATGTAGGACGATTCCAACTTGGACTATTAATAAATTCAGATAGTTCCTCATTAATATTTCGCACATCTTCAAGGAGTTTACTCATCAATTCTTGAATATCTTCTTGTTGATATTGCTTGTCCGTAAAAGCATGCTTAATTTCGGAAAATCTCTCCCAAGCTATCAATAAAACCTTTGGTATTTCTCCAAAAGGGTATAACAACTTATAACTTCCTTAGGAAGCTTTGAATGGCTTTCATTAAGGGCTTCTCTACTTGCAACACTCCTTTTCACTCATATTTTGAGGAGAATGATAATGACGGATACTCTTTGAACCCAAACACCCCTTTAAGTGACGTAAGCTTATTTTAAGAGACAATGAAGTTTTAAATCAATTTTAAGAGACAAGAGGCTCTTAGCAGTACTAACTTTAGTTAGTATTGCTTTGACCCAAACACCCCTTTAAGTGACGTAAGCTTATTTTTTGCTTATGATTGTGAAATCTAAGGCCACAAATTCTAGTACCATAGATACTAAAAAGCTAAAAACAGACTTAATGAACAATTATCAATAAGCAAATAAGCAGAATTAATAAGCTAGCTAACTATGCTAATTTTTTGGATTTTTAAGCAGTTTAATATCAAAAACATGTAAAGAGGTCTAAACTAAGATTTGAACAAAACAAGCAATTAACAACTGAAATAAGCAACAAAGAGCATGATACTAAAACAGAATAAACAAACAAATTAATAAGCAAAAGAAGAATAATAAGCAGTTTTCATTTGAAAAGAAAGGGAAAAATACCTCAACTCCTTGCTCAAAACAGGAGTGGTAAGATCCTATTAAGCATCTAACCTACCCAGCTTATTAATAAGCACTACTGAATTCCCATAAGCTCTTCCATATTTAGCTTATCATCCAAACTGAGCTTAAAATCCAAAATCCTTAACCAATAACTTTTGAAATTTGAATAACCAAACTCAAACAAGCTTAGAAAAGCTTATTTGAGCTAATGAACATTTGAGAGAGCAATGTAGCTTAATGGCTTGACAGCTTATTAGTAACTTATTGAAATCAATTTTGCATATATGAAAAAGAAAAGATTAAGTACAAACAAAATTTTATTAAATGAAAAAGGAGATTACATTGCTTGAAAAGGAAATTACATAAAATGAATGACAATAAGTTAGAAAAATAAGCTATAAGCTAATCTATAATACTCTAAATTATCCTACTCCTAGATATCTCTACTGAGTGAATGAAGTTTCTTATTTATAGCCATGGGGAGAAGGATCTAGACTCATACACGCTCCCTTTGATCTTGACCTTTAATTCCTTCTAATCATTGCTTGTTGATTTGTGGCCGTTAGATGAGAATGTGAGCACACGGATTACCATGCTGGCAATCCAATCATTTGGCAATGAGTGTGTTTCTTTTACATTGAATTCAGTGTAATTTTCCCCTTTTGGTGTGTTTGTTTGAAACCCGCGCCAGTCCTTTGTGTTATCTTGACCAATCAAAACTCTTGGTGACGTCTTTGTATGCCAGCGTAGAGCTTGGTATTAAAATATTCGAGCCGCGTTAATTGAGAGTGAAATAGTGGGTTTATTCGCTCTTTTATTGAGCATGGTAAACTTTGGGATGAGGTAACGAATAAACAAACAAACTTGCGCCCTTTTTTTACTTGTTTGACTGTGTTTGACTTTGGCTAGGACGTTGTTGGGCCATGTTTATTTATTTGGGCTGGGTTAATATGTAATAAAAGGGTTTAAACGTTTTAGGGTTAAAAGATAACGACCGTTAGTCTTTAAGTGTTAAAGGACTAACGATGTTATTGTTTTTGGACTTTTAGTGCAAAATGATTTAACATTAAGCGCTCTCAAGGATTTTGTCTTTTTGTGGTTGACCATGGTTTGACCATTGTTGCCTTTTGTTGACCATAGCTTGATAATTCCTGGCTCTTGTGCATTCTTTCCTTCTCTTGTTCGGCTTTGTCTGTTTTTGCTTTGATTATGTCCATTTCTTTAATATCCGTACTTGCACATACACAAACACAAAAACAAGCATATATTTGCCATTTTTATTATGTTTTTTGGTCTTTTTGGGTTTCGTTTTACAAGGTAAAAGGTATGTGTAAAATATCTTGATATCTCTTTTTCTTGTAAGTATGTTCTTGATCTTTCTTTTATCTCTCTCTTTTCTTGATCAAGTCTTATATATATCCTTAGTGTTTGTGTTATTTTCAAAAGAAACTAGTGGGTTTATAAACTAATAAAGTTTTCATGTGTTCTTGATATTAATACTTTAATTATGGAAATGATGAGTGAACATGTGGGTTGCATCAAAGATGATGATGAGATTAGGATAGATTAAGAGTGGATGATTGGATTAGTAGTGAACGGGATTAGGTTAGTATAGGCACTATTGTGAAGTTTGGATGGATTTTTGGGAGCGTTTGCGAAAAATATGGTTGCTGATCCGATTTTGTTTTGAGGTTTTGGGCGATCAAAAAATGTTTTCATTAGTCAAGAAGGTAGTTTTAGAGAGCTTGTTTTGAATAGATAGATTTTCATATATCGAACACTAAAAGCGGATTTAAAATGGCAAAGTTATGGAAAATGAATTTTGAAACATTTTTCGGATAAATACTTATTTAGGTTGCTGATTAGAATTATAAATTGGGTTTTCTGACACTTTCGAGTTGATTTAAGCTTTTGAAACATTGACGAAGCGTATGTAGACACTAGTATATTAAGTGGAAACTTTAGAAACGTCACAAATATGTTATCGGGTTTTCTAAAATGGGAATCTTCTAAAAATAGAAACTTTTAGTATTTATTAGCGAGACGGACTTAAAATGTAGGCGTTTAGTTATCATTAGTGTGTTATAGGATCATGGACTTATCGAATATTAGGGGACGGTATTAACATCTCGAAACTTAGAACTTTCCTAAAATAGTAACTTTTCGAAAATAGAAACCTTTTGTAAAACATGGCATAACGTAACTATAAACCTTACACTTTCTTCAGGACACGTTTTTACTATATAAACTAAAGAGCAAACACTTATGGATGTCTATTTTTCTTACAAGCGTATTATCCGATGTTTTATATTTATTTCTCGTTTGTAAAGCGCGTCTATTAATTAGGTCTCGGATAAAGTCGTTCGTAATCGTTATTCACTCTATTAAATATCTTGCTCACTACTTGCTTAAGGCGAGTTCATCGCCCACGTTTTTCCTACTTTGCTTTACTATTTGGGGTGAGAAACATTGCTTGCTTTTAAACATTGTACCCAAATGCTTTACGTTTTTACCAATCTTGTTTACGGGTTGCCTAAGTAGTATTGAAAGTTGTATGCCTAAGTTATCATGAACCATTAGTTACTTATGATCAACTGGATTGGTAAGTGAGCGTGAGTGTTGTAAATAGATCTATTGGGACTAATCATCCCTGTTCGGGTAATTAGCTCTTACTGGATCAACGGATGTTTACCATGTTGAGTGATATAGTTAAGCGCCATGATGGCACTCGTCAGGGCAAGTTTATTAAGCATTATGCATGCTTCCATTACATTTAGCCTCGATGTCATGAGCTTAGTGCAACGTAATACCTTTTCATGTGATATTGTATCTGTTATAATAGTTACATGCGTTTTGCAAAATTTGTGGTCCATTCTTATATCAAAATTCAAACCTATGAATTCACCAACTTTATGTTGACATTTTAGCATGTTTTTCTCAGGTGCTTAGCTGTGGATGCCTTTATTTGCTATATGGTGTCGCCTTGCATTAGATCGATTTTCAAGAACTATTATCATATGTTTTAACATCGTTGTCAATTTCTAAAACTTTTATTCGCTTCCGCATATTATCCATGAACCTATGTAAAACTTTAACTATTTTCATTTAATGCAACGATGTTGGATTTTTAAACGTACCCTTAGAGGTCATTCTTTGTATCTTGTGTGATGTATATTATGACGTCACGCCCCTGGACACGTGTTTCCGTCCAGGCCCCGTTTGAGGGTGTGACAGTATTGACATTCAAATTATGTTCTATGATCCTCTGGGGGACTCCCATCATATTTGTGGGTTCCTAAGCAAATATGTCCATGTTGTTCTTCAATAGCAATTTCAAAGCCAAGGTTATAGAGAACCAGGTAGAATATTAGCTTTGGTCTATAACCAGTATGTGATCCTGCATGTTTTTTTACTTGCTTACGTATATAATTACTATTGATAAGTATATGGGTATTAATTATAATACATTTCCATAATTATATTACGTTTAATTTTGTTATGACTGTATTTTACATCTAGATTTTCCTGCATTGTATGCACTGGCATGGTTTCGTAAAGGGGATTTATATAAACTTTTGCTTGTGCAGGTTATGGCAGCTCTAGTTATTTCTATTTCTTAGTACTTATCAGACGAGAGTGTGGGATTCTCTTTTCCGCGAGTTATTCTCATCGGTTCTATTTCTGTTGAGGTCCCAGTTGCACCGGAGGTGGGAGCGGCTGCAGTTGCCTCACCTGCCGGGGTGCTTAAGCTTGATACTCATTCATTATCAGAGGGTGATCCATCAGAGAGTTCACTACCTCCCGTATCTATAGCACCTATGGTTTTACCTTTTTAGTGTTCAGACGATTCAGTGTCAGATACTAAGATGCCCGAGAGGCATGTATCACCTAAACCTCATGATGCTATGCTTTCTAGGTGGAGGAGCAGAGTTGCATCACGATCATCATCACCTGCTACTTCTACTCCAGAGATCCATACTGCTCCCATTCCACCCGTACCATCTGCTGTTGTAGCACCATCTACTGATATCATCTCACTTGTTGATGCACCACCCGAGATTCATTGATGACGAGCTATTCTTATCCGAACCGGGCAGGACATTCCCATCAGTCGACTTTACCGTACTCATCCTGGTGGGCCATATAGGGCTTTGACCGCGAGGAATTTGGTTAGACCTTTACCTTCTCATCGTTTAGCATTGAAGTACACATCACATCACTTGGATCGTTTTACTTCAAGATCATCATCATCATATCATTCATCTTCAGATCATTCATCATCTGGGCATTCTACTTCAGATCATTCATCATCTAGGCATTCTATTTCAGGTCGTTCTATATCCGGACATATACCACCAGTCACCACCATTGCTGATGCATCTGAACCATCGAGATTTGTTTATCCACCACTTTCTAGGACTTCATGATATAGCGAGGCCTATCATCGTTAGAGGTTTGTCTCATTATCTAGCATGTATCCACCGACGACATCTGAGTTGTCAGCTGGGGATTCTTCTTCTAAGTCATCTGCCGGACCATCTCACAAGAGATGTAGGTCCTCTGCTGCTACCGTGACTTCATTTATCCCTACTTTGAGAGCTTAAGTTCCTTCTCGTGTTGATCTCCTTCTACCTCATAAGAAGTTTAGGGATTCTATTTCATCGGAGGATAGTGTTGAGGAGGACATTAATACAAATGTGTTGGCGGATATCGAGGTTAATGCAACGGCTATTGAGGTTGCAGCAGATATGGATGTTGAGGCTGGGATTAATACGGGTATTGGTATGGAGGTCGATGTTGGGGTTGATGGAGAGGACGAGGTTGAGGGCGAGGTCTAGTCCAGTGATAGAGGTACTATGGAGGTTGGAGTGGATATAGTTGCCGAGATTGATATCCCTGATGATATGCTTATGCCTGACGTTGTGGAGCATTTGGAGTAGGTTGAGGAGGTTGTGCAGGATATTTTTGGGCATGTTATGGAGATACCTCTTCAAAGGGTAGAGGACATTGAGACAGGACATAAAGAGTTGGAGGCGAGGAGTTTGATTGCCAGTGGAGAGAGGGCTGGTTTTCTTGATAGGGTTGCGTCCTTAGAAAGGAGCAACGCGAGACCTCGAGGCACCCTAAGGATGGAGAGTGCGAGAGTTGATAGGTTTCGGCGCAACATGAGCTTTATGGCGGGTGAGCTTAGGCAGATCCGCAGGTTTCTCTACTATGATAGGATGCGGTTTAGGAGATTGGAGACATTCGCTGCGAGGCGTTGGGTTTTTGTCCATGATGTTGTGTATGGATTTTAGACTAGTGGTAGAACTTGTTGTTAGTAGTAGTAGTATTAGCATAAATTACAACAACCCACAATTTTCATAAATGTAAGTATCCATCTATTAAGTTAGATGATGTACA
>BQNB010083229.1:15953-27717 GCA_026074375.1 Tanacetum coccineum
GGTTCTTACACCTGGACAGCCTATACCTCATGGTCGACCGTACCGCTACCATCTTAATGGCCCGGTACACATGATGACTGCGAGGAAGAGGGTTGGACCATTACCTACTCATCGTCTTGCTGTGATACATTCAGTTGATTACTCTTCTCCAGACATTTTTCTTTAGATTATTCTTCCAGAGATTCATCATCGAGTTCATCATCAGAGGCTTCTTCAGATTCTTCTGCAGATGCTTTATCTGATTTTGCATCTAGTCTTTCATCTTCTGATCATTTATTACCCACACCATCATCGGGTATGAGACCTAGTCATCATTCATGTTCATTAGTACCGAGTATTCCTCGCTCATTTGTTGCTATTTCTGATAGACCATCTCATGATTCTTCTTCTGCGAGTCCTTATCACAAGAGGAGTAGATCCCCTGCTGCATTTGTACCATTATCTTCACCTATCCCTGGAGCATTGTCTTATGCACATGCTGACCTTTTACCATCACCTAAGAGTATTAGGATTCCTAAGTCAGCTACGGATTTAGACGCTTGTTCGGAGGATAGTTTTGAGCCATATGTACCTAAAGAGACTGGATTGGGAGTTGACTTTGAGGATAAGAGTTCTGAGCCGTCTAGGTCTAGAGGGGCTAATTTAGAGGAGGATGTTGATGTTGTTAGGAGTGATGGGATTGACATTGACCCTGAGATCCAAGCAGAGATTGACGAGTGTATCGCTTTTGCGGATGCTCTTAGAGATAGAGTAATTGATTCTAGAGTTGTAGTTGAGGCTATTGATCGAGAGAAGTTCGAGATGGGTATGAGACGCTCTGTTAAGGTTAAAGTTGATAGAGTTACTCACCTAGTGGTAGCTGATGATATCCCTAAGCCAGCTCAGGAGGGAGCTGTAGAGGTCACGTATGAGACATTGGGAGATTTGGTTAAGAGGTTTCAGGATCATACTAAGGAGATTCCAGTTCATCGTGTTCAGGCTATTGAGAGTGTCCAGAGGGATCAGGGACACAGGATAGTAGCGACAGGACATCAAAGTGCTGATATGTTGGAGGGGATCAAAGAGTTGGAGCGGGATAATATGAGACTTAGAGACATGATGGATGTTGCGAGTCAGAGAGTTGCCCGGTCTCAACGTAGAGAGTTACGTGTTCAGAGGGAGATGAGACAGATTTGGCGTTTCAGATTTTATGATCACATGAGGATTGCTAGGCTTAAGGCTTGTGCCAGGAGGCATTTGGGTTACCATTCTTAGATTATTTCTTGATTATCCTAGTGTTGAGCCGTAGCACCTAGTAATAGCTAGTTATTAGGGATTTGAAAATCTTATATTTTGGAACCGTGTTGTATCCATTAGTATTGATGATTTGAAATCTAATGTTACCATTCTATGTTCAATATTCTTAACTTAATGATATTTTCTTTTGCTTATTGCATATTGCATTATTACTAAATCGTGGCATTATCATGAAGTTATTATGATTTTGTATTTCCGTGTAATAATACTTGTTATTTTATTCGAACACCGTTAACAATCTCGTATCACCGTTAAAATTCATCGTGTTGTGTATTGTTATGATGTAGGACAATGCCTAACACACGATCTGGAGCATCAAGGACACGTGAAGGAGTTAACGAACAAATTAATTGTCAAATGGCAGGAGCGTTGGGAGCTCGTGACGCTGTTAGGAACCTTGAACCCCTTATGAGAGACGGGGGTGAATAGGAAGAAATAAGTGGAAATGGAGGAAATGGAAATGGAGTAAATGGAAATGGAGGAAATAGAAATGGAGGAAATGGAAATGGTAATGGAAGGATAAATGGAGAGAGGAAATGAGTAGTACTTTTGGAGGGATTTATGTGCCTGCTCGAGAGTGCACATATCAAGACTTCTTGAAGTGTCAGCCACTTAGCTTTAATAGGACGGAAGGAGTTGTTGGATTAACTCGTTGGTTCAAGAAGATAGAAACGGTGTTCCACATTAGCAACTGTCCAGAGAAGTACCAAGTGAAGTATGCTACGTGCACGCTTCTGAACAGTGCATTGACTTGATGGAACTCTTATAAAAGAAAATTTAGGATTGAGGCCGCCTATGCATGATTTGGGCAGAGCTTATAAAGTTGATGACAGAAAGATGTCTGTCACAGAACGAGGTTCAGAAAGATGGAGACTGGTTGTTGAACTTGGCTGTAAGAAGTGAAATGACTTGACTTGCTTTATACCAGGAAGATTTCAAGATTTGGTTATTGTTGATTGTACTAGTGAATGGTCCATATAATTAAGGAGGAAAAGTTGAGAGTATTCGTTGGAGGTTTTGATTGACAATATCCTGAGGGATATGTAATCGCTGTTGAATCCCATAAACTTCAAGATGCAATTCGTATATCATACAATTGATATGGATCAAAAGCTAAAGGGGATATGCTGTTACGAAGTGCTTAAATACAAGAGAGGGTTGTGTATAACATACCTCAAGAAGCAATCGTGACAGCATACCAGTGTTCAAGAGAAAATGTGTTAGAGGCCAAAATGTGGCAAGAGCTAGATCACGACTGGAAAATGAGAAAAAGGGGTATGTTGGATCTCTTCCCTACTGCAACAAGTGCAAGTTGCACCATGCAGTGCCATGTACTGTGAGATGTGGAAACTGTAAGAGAGTCGGTCATATAACTAGGGATTGTACGGCTATAGTTACTCTAAACACTTAGAGAGCCTAGTTGGGATGATCAGCCCCGGGTATTGTGTTGTTATGAGTGTGGAGCCAGGACATTTTAGGAAATATTGTCCTAAGTTAAGAAAATCAGAACCGGTGGAATCTAGATGAGGAAACAAGAATGGAGAACAGAGAAACTAGACTGGAAACAAGAATGGGAACAAGACTAGAAACCAGACTAGAAGTAATGAAGCTACAGCAAGGGCTTATGCCATTGGAGGAGGAGGAGGAGAAAACCTCAATTCCAAAGTCGTCACGGGTATGTTCTTTCTCAATAACTGTTATGCTTCTATGTTATTCGACTCGGGTGCCGATAGGATTTTTGTGTCGTCTACCTTTATTGCTTTGCTTGATGTTGCACCATCTACATTAGACACTAGTTATGCTGTAGAACTTGCCGATGGAAGAATTTCGGAAACAAATGTTGTCCTTAGAGGCTGTACGTTAGGATTATTAGGTCATCCGTTTGACATAGATCTAATGCTCGTAAAACTTGGTAGTTTCGATGTCATCATTGGTATGGATTGGTTGGCGAAATACCACGCGTTGATCGTTTGTGACGAGAAGGTCATCCGTATCCATTATGGAGATGAAGTGTTGATAATCTGAGGTGATGATTGTGACGGCAGAAGTAAGTCGAAGCTGAACATCATATCGTATATGAAGACCCAAAAGTATATACAGAAAGGATGTCAAGTTTATCTAGTGCAATTTACATCCAAGAAGACTGAGAACAAGTCGGAGGAGAAGCGACTTGAGGACGTGCCAATTGTGCGGGAATTTCTGGAAGTCTTTCTAGAAGACTTTCCTGGACTACCGCCTGCTCGACAAGTTGAATTTCAAATTGACTTAGTCCCTGGTGCTGCACCTGTAGCACGAGCCCCGTACCGATTAGCACCAGCCGAAATGCAAGAGTTATCTACTCAGTTGAAATAACTTTCGGACAGAGGCTTTATAAGACCCAGTTCCTCACCCTGGGGAGCTCCGATTTTGTTTGTCAAAAAGAAAGATAGATCTTTTCGGATGTGTATTGACTACCGTGAACTAAACAAACTTACTGTGAAGAACCGATACCCACTACCAAGAATCGACGACTTGTTTGATCAACTCCAAGGGTTAACAGTCTACTCTAAGATCGACCTGAGATTTGGTTATCACCAACTCAGAGTTCATGAGGAAGACATTCCAAAGACTGCATTTAGGACTCGCTATGGTCACTACGAGTTCGAAGTAATGCCTTTTGGATTGACTAACGCACCGGTAATATGCATGGATTTGATGAATCGAGTGTGAAAACCATATCTGGATAGATTTGTGATTGTATTCATTGATGATATTTTGATTTACTCCAAGATCAGAAAGGAGCATGACGGACACCTTAAGTTAATTATGAGGTTACTTAAGAAGGAGGAGTTGTACGCCAAGTTTTTAAAGTGTGAGTTTTGGCTGTCAAAGGTACAATTTCTTGGTCACGTGATTGATAGTGAAGGCACTCATGTTAATCTAGCTAAGATTGAGTCTATCAAGGATTGGGCGTCACCCAAGACACCAACCAAGATTCGTCAATTATTTAGGTTTGGCCGGTTACTACCGACGATTTATCGAAGGTTTCTCAAAAATCGCTAGGCCTATGATGAAGTTGACTCAGAAAAGCATAAAGTTTGATTGGGGAGAAAAGGAAGAGGCTACGTTTCAGCTGTTGAAACAAAAATTGTATAGTGCGCCGATTTTGGCTTTACCCGAGGGAAGTGAGAACTTCGTGGTATACTGCGATGCTTCGCATAAAGTGTTAATACAAATAATGTAACAAATAATGTCTAAAAACATTATTTATATTTTTCGACCTCTTAATGTTTTGATAATAACAAAATGTAAAAACGTTTACAATAAAATTAAACGTTTACAAATTATTAATCGTAAAATTCCATTTCTAAGATTAGTGATCACTTAAGGTATGAACAAACAAATCATTAAGAATGATTAGTGATCAAGAAAATATTTTTCTCTCATCCATTACATTTTTACAAAAGATTTTCACAAAATTAATTATACAAAATATTTTCTAATTAAAAGAAAAGTTTTATTAAAAATATAAAATTTAAATTTCAAATTTTCCCCCTAAAACGGAAGCTTCTATACCAGATACAACCTTCCCAACAAAAAGACAAAAAAGGGAGCAGAGTCTACTGGAGGCCCCCTTATAGGCCTGACGGCCCCCTTATATATATGGGACCGTCGGGACCGCCGCCAGTTACCGTTAGCTTTTCCTGTCTATAAATACTGGTCTACCCCTTGCTGAAAATCATTCCTCTTTGCACGAAATTTTTCAGTCTCTTCTTTCTCTCTCTAAAACTTCTTTCTCTTACTAAAACTCTTGATCACCAACATACTTAGATCTTGTTTCAAGTGATCTAATCTCTTCTTCTCATCTCCTCCCTCTCATTCAAGTGCAAGAGAAGAACACTCGTATTCGTCAAGAAACGAAGTGTTAATTAGTGATCTTTCCTCTTTTCTTCTAAGTACCAAACCTCTATTGTATTTATCTTATGTATTTGCGTGATTCGAATATTGTGTAGATCAGATAGTGTAGATCTTGTGATTGTGTATATCTTGTGAAGTGGTAGATTGGTTCTAACTAAGATTATGACTCGACATTTAGCTTAGTGTCAGAAAATAATGTAAGCAACGTGTAAATGGTTTTCTTCGCCTAAAGGGAGCTTGTTGACATAGTGAAATCTCGAGTCGGATACTCGGGGAGTAGACTAGGGTGAAGAGGTGCTTCGTAGCCGAACCACTATAAAATTCTCCCCTTCTCCCCCTTCCCTCTCCCCCCCTCCACCCTTCCCCCTCTTCCTCTCCTTCCTCATTCCCCCCTCTTCTTATCCTCCCCCCCCCCTCTTTCCACTTTTCCACCTACCCTTTCATCCCATCTCCTCCCCCCCCCCCCTTTTTATCCCTGTACCCTTTCTACTCTCGCGCCTAAACAGGGAGCTTGTTTGAAACATAGTGAAATCTCGAGTCGGATACTCGGGAGTGGAGTAGGGCGAAGAGGTCTTCCGTAACCAAACCACAATAAAAACTTGGTGTCTTGGATTGTTGTTTCTTCCTTATCTCTTAACATTATTATTGTTTGTTATCGTTGTATTAGTTTAGAATAGTTTATTGCTTGTTCAAATTGTGATTTGATTGAACATATAACTCGGATCTATAGATTTTTAAAAGTAAACTTTTGTAACATAAAACAAACGTGTAAACTATTCAACCCCCCCCCCCTTCTAGTTTCCACATCTTTATCAAAGATCCTGTAAAGATCAAAGACAATGAGGTCAAACAATTAAAACACAATCGTATCCCTATCACCAAAGTTCGTTGGAACTCTCGTCGGGGAGTTGAGTTTACGTGGGAGCGTGAAGATCAGTTCAAGGCCAAGTACCCCACGCCTTTTTGGCCACCTACCTCGCCTGCTGCAAGACACCCAGTTGAAAAAAACTTGGGGACCAAAGGATCCCTTACGGAGACAACGGACTGTGAGAATTTTGTCAAAATCCGGTAATAAAATATTCAAATATTAATTCCTATATATATATAACCCTTAAGTTAAATTTTTACTTTTACCTTTTAACTCGATGTAGTGAATTTTGCGTTCTAGCTAAACATAGACCGTGTTAAGGAATATTTATTCGTTTTAATATGTGTCCTATGAAGTTTACTATACCCAATAAATTACCCGCCGAGGAATTATAATTCCTTAAGTTTTTGTATTGTATTGCTTCGGGTTCCGCGTTCACGTAAATTCCTGCTAAACTTGCGTTTTAAACCTTAACATCTACCTTTTATATTTAACTCCTTACTACACTGATTAATTAATTACTTACAAAAAAAATATAAAACACCCATAAACCCCCCCCCCCAGGCCTCCGCCACCAATTTACACACTCGACACAAAAAGACCACACTCATTACTTTTCTCCATAAAAATATATCTCCCCAAAAAACCATCCTACCTTGTCCCTGGTGCTTGCCTAGCCAGCACCTCAAATAAATCAAACCGCCACCACCTATACATCAAAACTATTTCTCTACTCTTTTAATCCATCAACAACATGTATTTTCAATAGGTGCTATGCAAAGGATGGTTGAGTTTTGAGAAATATATGAGAATAATGTTGTTATTTTATTATAATTTATTATAATATTTTTATTTAGGGTTTTTTTTCCCTATTCCTATTTTTTTTTTTTATTTTTTTCTCTCATGGAAGTTTTTGATTGGGTATTTTTTATTTTATTTATACACCCCTTGTGCAATAGTGATAAAAACGCCGGTTGCAGAAGTGGCAGTCCCCCTAAAGTCCCCCACCAAAATTGGTTGAGCATAAGGTACTCACACCGCCCTCATATCACACGTGGATATACCCCATGTGTTTAGGATTTCATGCTATTCAACAACTCTACTCCTGTTTAGACTCATCTATCTTTGATTTTCTTTTTAGATTTTGGTACCAAGCACCAAGCTTTTGATTCTTTACCAATAAAGCATGATATTTAGATATACAATCAAGAGATACACCCAACCCATTGAGTCCTTTTATGCACGGTTTATAGTAGATTAGCCAGAGGAAAGGATTGATTTTTTGCTGAGTAATTAACGCCTTGATTATAGATCCGCAGGAAGACGGAAAGATAAACGACCTATATTATAGGTCATACTTACCCACTTTCTAAAAAACACTCCCGAAACGTTCCATCGAGACTTAATCTCACAAGTAGGTAAATATGCACTCCAAACTCACCACCTTCATCCACCAATTACCGTTCCAATAGCTGAACATGTACGACTCTGACTAAGAGTTCAGGAAAATGGAGCCTAACCAATTGCTTTTAGAAAACATCTTCTAAAGAAATCATGATATAATAGAGGAAACTTAGAGATGTCCACCTCCGCCATGGTAACGTGTAGAATACAAAATGCGTCCGATTTTCGAGTAAGCTACATAAATAAAGTGCACAAAAAAACCCAATGTTTGGGACATTAATGAAACGTTAAATCGATTAGATGGGTATAAAAGATTTTTGACTTGGGGAAAGTTCTGGATCAATTAATGGTGACCTAGGTAATATGTATTTAAGAACACAAAGCCGTTTAATGATGGAGTATAAAACCAATTCGGATGGTGATAAAACCCCCCACCATTTACTACAAACGGGACATTTAACAACGCAACCTGAAATTAAAACCTTAATAAGTCCAAAAATTTGTATACTGACACCCAAATTATTAAAAACAGTAGCTTCCTAGAGAATTGTCGACACATAACAAATACAATAAAGCTTCATGTAATTCCATATACCCTCAACGATGTACGGTTTTAGGAGATAGACAAAAAATGGCAGAAGCGATAACTTTAGAAAATGTACAGCACTATGTTTTTTGAAGGGTAAATCAAGTAATTCACCCAGGTCTTCAAAAATATTAGGTGCCAGACCCCACATATCTGGAAAATAGACTCGTAAGACTTTATGTACGCGAAAACCTCATATTTTTATCAATTACGTATTTTGAATTATGCGTTTTCTAAAATAGGTAAATTTTAGAAATTTGGTAAACAAAGAAATAGTTAGATGTAAAACTAACGTGGACACTTGTAGGAATTATTGATTAAGATATAAACATAAGTCATGTATAGAGGTGATATTAATTCAGATTAGGAGATGTGTTGTGAGTAAATTGACGCAATTTATTTAGGGAACGCAATGCCAATACATTAATGTTCCGGTTAATGAAAACCGTTTATACAATTTTAATTTATATCATTTTCATTTGTGTGAAGTGTTTCGATGTTAATTTTAACTAGTAGCTGCCATATAAATTTTAGGTCGTCATTTTCGGGGGTTTAATTTACTTCAGCTACATATCGTGATTTTGCAATTCGCATAGGAGAGTTTCAAGCCCCTTTTTATACTTAATTGTTTATAAAATATTCAGGGGAGATTACATCTTTACTTTTTAACTTTGAACACAAGTGTTTTTAAATCGTAAATTTCCAAATATTGTTTGAATATTATGCCTAAGTTTACCACAACAGTTAATGGGCCACTTAAGTCCCCATTCAATCATGAACCAATTAATTTGCTAATAGTATAAGCTGCAGTGATAGGGAAAGATCTTTTCAGGAACTGACAATACCCCCCTTGAATTTTGGTTCCTAGCTAACCATGGTTCATTTAATATTTGAATTGTATCCTTTGGGGTGTTTGGCAAAACACCCTACATTTATTAGGGGCACCAACAGTTAAAGTTTCGGGGTTCTAGGCTTAGTGCAATAATACATATTACTTTAGACTTGGTGAATTTGTTTCTTTTGTCACATAACTGAAATCTAGTGGTCCACTAAACCTTTCTGTAGCCTAAATTTGATTTCTATAAACATTGTTTGTTTTACTTAAACACTACTTTACTTATATAAAACCTATGAATTCACTCAACAATTTTGTTTACTTTTTAGCATGTTTTATCTTAGGTTTTCAGGTATATTGCTCGGAGAGAAGCCGCGCGGAAATGTATTTCAGAGACTCTTCATTTTATACAATTGATAAAATTTCTTTAGAAAATATTGTGTTGTAAAGAAATTCTATTATTACATTCGATGAAAATTTTATCCCATTTTGTCATGTCTAAACACTTGTGTTATTTTGAAACTATTGGCACCTGTTTACAAACTCTGATGTTTTAAGGCATCGAATGTGAATCATTTTGTAAAACTTATTTCAAAAATGTCTCTTTTTGAGGTCGTGTTCTGTGACTTGTACTTCTTGTTCCATAACGTACCAACCCTAATTTACCGGTTTCGCTGCATTTTTGATTTGGGGGTGTGACAATGAAGGCTCTTCCGCTGGATCAAACCGAGGGTTAAAAAGACAAAGGACAAGCAAAGGTACTGAAACCTCTAAGAAGACATCTATTTCAAAGGACTCTTCTAAAGGAAAATCTACATCCAGCTCTTCAAAGTCTTATAAATCTGGCAAGTCTGCAAAAGATGAACTTGAAGAACCAATCTTTGTGCAAGACTCTGATTATGCTACACATGATGATGCTGAGTTTGACTATGCTGATATGCAATTGGATCAAGGAGAAGACTTAGGTAAAACTAACGGACAACCCAACGATGAGGATGTTCCCAAATATGACTGGTACAAGAAGTCCAGAAGTGACACCTCTCCTGATCCTAAATGGAATGAATACAGATTAGTTGATGACGGGCCAGAACAAAGTTGGCTCAATGATATGGCCAAAGCTACAAAACCCCCTCTCACCTATGATGAGCTGATGCACACTCCAATTGACATCTCTGCCTTTGGCAACAACCATCCTCTCAAATCGGCCAATCTTACAAAAAGAACATCTTGTAGAACCAGTTTACAAATTTGCTGAAAGGAATCGTGCAAAAGTTAATGTAAGCGTTGACTACCTATATAAGAATGCCTATCGTGCTTTATCTGAATAACTTGACAGAAAAAAATCCTAAAGGACATCATTACCCTTGCTCTAACAAAACCTCTAACTTATGCAAATGACGTCCTCAAGGTCGTCACAATTGTCCCAAGCCGACTACTACTTTAAGAATGACTTGGAATAGTTAAGAGGAGGAAGCAATTGACAAGAATACACAGGAACCTTCTACGACAAAATCTAAAGCTGAAGGTATGAGTTTACAGGGCATTGAGACGATGGTTCCCTAACCTATGAAGTCCGGTAAAGGTTGGTTATGAGATAGGCTTGAAAAAGTACGTTGGTGGTAGAGAAACGGGGAAGACCCTTCGACTGCTTCTGGATAATATGACTTTATTATATCTTGTTCTACTCTTTAAATGTCATTCTCTCGTATTTATAAATCTTGTGAATATGTAAATAAGTAGTGTAAGACTAAAAATCGGCATATATAGTGTTTGAGTATGAATTTTTAAGAATTTCTTAGTAAATTCAAAAAATTTCAAATTAATGTACTCAAACACCATATATTACCCTCAGAAATAGAAGGGAGCATTAAAATGTTCCTAGTAAGGACTATTTTATATAATCAGAACATTTTTATCCCCAAATATTCTTTATACATATTTGAATCAATTGATATATCCAAAATATCAAGAGATTTGACATTTTTGATAAGGGGAGAAAATGTGATTAAAATATATATAACTTGTATAATGTGATCTAAATGACTCTAGTGCATCTTCTTCCTTGTATGTGTAAAACATTTTTGGTTATCGATGGGGGGGGCAATTTTGAAAAGAAAAACCATCGAGGTACTAAATGTTTTGATTTATATCACAAAGTACCTTGATTGAGGTTTTTAAATGGTTTTAAGGTTGAGAACAATACCAAAAGACCAATCATGTATTTGATTAATTAGAGTGATAAGGTGGTTAGGTATAGGTGTTCGTTCCCACGATCCATCTAGAACCGGAGGGATCTACCTAGGGACATTCCATTAGTTAGAATAGAAGTCCATATGTATGATAAAAAGGAAAAAATTTAAGAAAAGGGAAAAATGTAGACTAAGATAGAGCTAACACTGGAAAAAATCCAACAAGATGTTAGTGATGAAGTCTTGGTAAGAATTGAAGGGGTTGAAGAATGAAAAAGAAAAGTTAAGATAAAGGGTGAAAAGAAAGAAGCCCTCCTTACACTTAGGCAGAAACCGAGTCAATACATATGTTATCAGAATCACTAAGCTGTTGTCTAGTATTGAAGATAGTCATTATGGACCTAGTGATGTGATGCACAACCCTCCCCAACCACTCAAGGTCTCTCAAAATACTCTTGTTTCATTTCTCACGTAGATTACATACATTTCTATCGACTTTCTCATTTCGAGTTAGTTGGTATTAAAAAGGTGGCAGTCTGTTCTAGCCTCCGATTACTAAAACTAAAAGTGAACTATCGAGTCTAGAGCCAAAAGAGATCATCCATAAATCTCACTAGGACACTATTACAATATATTTGTTTTTCATACACTATGAAAACAAGTAATATCTTGAGAGTTCTACGCATTAT
>BQNB010083230.1:1848-23109 GCA_026074375.1 Tanacetum coccineum
TTGTAGTGTAAATTTTAAAAACATCTGGTTATTTTTGTAATTTGCCCCCTAGCGAAAACAATTGTAGTGTCACAGCGATTTCCTTCGCCAAATCTGACGTGGCGCTCGTCGAAAGCTCGCCACCACACCGCCAACCTCGTCGTTTGCTCACCAAATGTGACCTTGCCGTATACATGACGAAGAGAGATACAAAAACTATCCCTTTCTTTTCTTTTCGTTTCTTTTTCTTTGATTTATAAATGGGTTGTGTGTGTGAGTGTGTGTAGTGTGTGTGAGTGTGTGTGCAGTGTGTGTGTGTGTGTTTTTGATGAGGAAGAAGAAGCCAAGAAGGTAGTGTGTGGCTCACAGTGAGGATAAGAGCATTATATATATTTTTTGTACTTTTATATATTTTTTTGATTTTTTAAATATTGTTTAGTAATTTTTTAATATGTTATTTGTATTTATTTGAATGAAATAAAAAAAAATTTGGAAAAATGAAAAAAGTATGAAATTGTGGGTGGGTGGAGCCCAAATGGCTTGAGTTGTGGTGTGTCGTGTTGTGGGGAATAAGGTATTTTGAAATATTGTGTTGAAATGACCTAACACTAGTGGGGCCCAAATGGCATGACAAATATTGACCTATCATTGCCTTTAGTTTAGTGAGCTTAGTTGAGCCATAAGGTGACCTTGGTATCAACGAGTACGTTCTTATTCCATTGGTAAGGACTCAGACAGTAGACTACTAGTATTTAAAGAGTCGTTAAGCAGTAAGTGGGTAAAGCCTCGATGAGCTAGGGTTTAGTAAGAGCACCATTACTTAGATCCTAAGATAGATTATAATCAACATAAGGATGCTTTATGCGGATGCGTCTAATTCTGACAGAATTAGTGTGTCTAGGTCTTAGGAAGAAGTACCGCCTAAGTCTAGGAATGATATTCCCCTTCGAGATAAGACAATCATTGCACTAAATAAACAAACCTGCATTTTATCGGATTATTCATAGTTGATACATTTTCCTTACATTAGTTCTCGACCATTCCTCTATCGTTTGTTTGTCTTCTTGTGTGTGTTTATTGCTTTACTTGTCATCAAAACCTTAGGTTAGATACACAAACTCGTGCCAGTCTCTCAGGCTGAAACCCCCCTTATCATTAGATTAGGTCTAACTTAGGTCTTGCATAAATTAGATTAATTTAGGTTTAACTTAGATAACTAAAATACTAATAGAATTAGGAATTAACGTTCTCGCTCTTAGTGATCGACACCCTACTTACCAACGAAACTACAATTGACCGGGTACACTGCCCGTTAAAGTGTTGTTTTTAGGTATAGTCGGCATAAAATAAATAGTAAAACTTGATACATAAATAACACCTACACAACGACACATCAAGTTTTTGGCGCCGTTGCCAGGGAGTGCGATTGTTTAACTTATTGTTTTTATTGGTATTTTTAGTATAATTTTTTAGTATAAATCTAGTTTTATTTTTTCTACTATCTGCTGTTATTTATTGAATACGACGTATCCATTTTCTTTAACTACATCGTAATCAAACATCGATACGGCATATCTAGTTTACTGAATATGACGTATCGACTGTCTGATACAGCAATAGTTTTAGTTAGCTTTTTCGTTTAGTTTTCTAGAATAGTTTTACTTCGAGTTATGTCTTTTTTTTCAGGTACTGTTTTCAAGGAGCCTCCTTACCCGTTCGATTACCATATGAGGAGGTTAACTATGGAAGAAATATTGGCTAAATTCATTGATGAAGGTAGACGTGAACATGAGGAGATAGAAATATTCATTAAAGAATTTAGAACCACCAACGAGCTTTTGTTAAAAACACAAAGCAACTTATTAAGTGAGCTGAAAATCAAGGTAAACGAATTGTCAAAGGTTGTGAGTAATGTTTTGATTCCAAAAAACAAAGTCAAAGGAGTGACAACTAGGGGAGGAAAGATGACGTCTGAAGCCACCCGTAGTAAAGAAATTAATGAAACTGGAATCAACAAGAATGAACCTCCCAGATTTGAACAAGATGTGCAGGAAAAGCCGCATGATGACGGTGTGGAAAATAAATCTTCGAGTATTCCGGAAAAAGCTGCCCACCCATTGGTAAAACCACAACAGTCATCTATCCCTTTCCCAAACCGAGTGAGAAAAGAAAAAGAAGAAGCACTGCAACGAATTTTTTTGGAGAATCTGAAACAACTCGATATTAATATTCCGTTTATCGAAGCCCTATTGCAAATACCAAAATACGCTAAATATCTGAAGAGTTTACTGACGAATAAATCGAGACTTGAAGAAGCTTGTACGGAGACAATGAACGAAAGGTGCTCAGCTGTCTTGCTCAATAAACTGCCATTAAAAAAGACCTAGGGAGTTTCACTATCCCTTGTCAAGTATTGGAGAAACATAAGGAAACAAAATACTTGGCCGCAGATCACTCATCTAGGTTAGAGAATCCGCATATGGAGGTGTTAACTGAGAGGGAAATTGCTGATGAATTCTCCGACGAGCATTTAATGGCGCTAAAATCCAAGTCTAATAACGATGAACCATGGTATGCGGATTTTGTTAATTATATTGTTGGAAAGGTTGTTCCCCCAAATTGGACCTTTGAAAAAAGAAAGAGGTTTTTTTTGCAAGTCAAGACTTACTTCTGGGAGGAACCTTATGCATTTAAACTGTGCGCGGATAATATAATGAGAAGATGTGTGGCTGGAAGCGAAACCCTTGAAATTCTGGCACATTGTCATTCGGGACCTACAGGTGGGCATCATAGTGCTAATATTACCGCAAAGAAGGTTTACGAGTCCGGATTTTATTGGCCTAGTGTCTTTAAGGATGCTAATGAGTACGTAAGACGATGTGATGCATGTCAAAGATCGGGAAACATATCTTCAAGGAACGAAATGCCTCAAAATAACATTCAGGTATGCGAAGTCTTTGATGTTTGGGGATTAGATTTTATGGGACCATTTCCCAACTCTAGAGGTAATAAATACATATTAGTAGTTGTCGATTATGTGTCCAAATGGGTCGAAGCTCAAGCATTACCTACGAATGATGCGCGTGTTGTGGTTAAGTTTTTAAGACAGTTATTTGCTAGGTTTGGAGTTCCTAAAGCTTTGATTAGTGATAGAGGGACACATTTTTGTAATTCCCAGCTTGAAAAAGCTTTACAAAGATATGGTGTGACTCACATCCACGACATATCACCCTCAATCTAATGGACAAACTGAAGTTACTAATAGGGCTATTAAGCGCATCCTAGAGAGATCAGTGGGGTACAATCCTAAAGGTTGGTCAGAAAAACTTAACGATGCATTATGGGCATTTAGGACGGCCTACAAAACACCGACAGGGTGTACACCTTTCAGACTAGTTTATGGGAAAGCATGCCATTTACCCGTAGAGATCGAGCATAAGGCACATTGGGCATTAAAACAATGTAATATGGATTTAACGCTTGCTAGCAAAAGTCGTCTTATGCAGCTTAATGAGTTAGCCGAATTGAGAGATGGTGCTTATGAGAATACTAGAATTTACAAAGAACGGACCAAGAAATGGCATGATTCTAGACTTCGTGGTGATAAAGATTTTAAGGTAGGCGACAAGGTGCTACTTTATAATTCTCGTTTGAAGATGTACCCTGGAAAACTTAAATCAAAATGGAGCGGTCCAAACATTGTTAAAACGGTGTATCCACATGGGGCTATAGAAATCACTGACAAGGACGGGTTTAGCTTCAAAGTCAATGGGCAACGATTGAAGAAATATTACGGAGGTGACATTGACAAGGAGGATGATGAGGTTATAGAGTTTTTATAAGGATGGGATTAAATTGGTGACATGTGTAACGTAAAGACTTTTCTGTAAACAAAAGTGCTTGCCGAGAGACAACCCGAAATGTATTTTCAATTTTTATCGAGTCTGTCTTCCCAGATTGTCTATATGGTGTATCCAAACCCCATGGATACGGCGTATTGACTATCTAGACGTTATCCAGTCTTTATTTTTAGCACAGTCTATACGACGAATTCATTAAATGAATACAGCGTATACAGGTATCAATATGGCGTATCCTGGGGTATGGATATGGCATATCAAATTCTTGTACAGTTTTAGGTATTTATTTCGAGTCTAACCAAACGAATACACGAAGATAGAATTGCATTTGTTTTCTAAGAATATATACAGGACCTCGAGAAAAGAAATATCGACGAATATTGGTGGAAAATTTTTAAATCTGGAAGATCTTGAAGTGTTGGAGTCTTGAAACTTTATGACTGCTGTTCAACACGAATTTTTGCTCATAAACGCAACTTGGAGAATCTACCGAGCAAATATCAGGGGAGTTTCTCATTCGCTGGCAATCCGTGTGTACACAAACTTGATCCAAGGGCTCAAAATCATTCCCCAATGATTGAAGGAACGAAGGGCATGATTAGAGAGTAGGAAACCTAGAAGGTTCAAAGGAGGGGCTAAAATGAGCTCACCTCTCAGCACAATCACAAGGGGTTGTAGGAGTAGCGTTTAGGATTTAGGCTTATTCTCTTTTTTAGCTTATGTAATTTCCTTTCAGCTTTTGTTAATTTCCATTAAAGTAATGTAAACAACTTGTTATATAATGAAACTAAGTTTTCACTTTGTCATAAGCTCTCTTGTTTTTTAACTCATAAACTTTCACTTTTCTTCAATTGTTAAACTAATGTCCATAAGCTCCTATAAGCTCTTATCAGCTCTTACTAGTCTATAAGCTAGTAATATGAGCTAATCCTACTTAATCCAAAAACATAACTTAAAACCTAATAAATAGTTTAATACCTTGTCTTAATTGGATTATAAGCTTTTTGGAAGGTGAGCAGACATGGAAGAGCTCACAGGACTTTACTAGATTATCCATTAAGATACTCTAGAGCTATGTAAGCAGCTAATTATTAGTTTATGCATCTGTTATTGGCTGAAGCAATTTGTAAATTCCTCTATTAATTCTTATCATTTGAATTCCTAGCTTAATATTTGACTTAATTACCTAATTTGTTTGCTTATCTGCTTATTTTATTGCTTATTTGAGCTTATTTTGTGTTTCTTATGCATATTAATCATATTTACTTATCTGTTTTTAGTAATCATAGATTAGAATTTTAGTTTCTCTTTTCTGTCATAAAACTCATAAAAACCAAAAAAATAAGTACTTTATAGTGTAGATCTTAGAATTTAGCTTATTCAGAAGGGGATTAATAATTTAATTTAATTAGTTTATAAGCTAGTTTCATCTGGTACTTAAGTCGTGTTAATTTTGTTTTCCAAAATCATAAGCTCATATGAATATGTCAATTCCTAAGGAGTGTTTGGTTTTGCTTGTTTGACTCAGTAAAGTCAAATTGAAGTTTGCTCATTGGTTGTGTTATTTGTCAATATATTTTTATTAAGATTACTAAAAGAGTTTTCAAGGTTTTAGACTTCATTTTATAGAAAAGTTAGGCTAATTGTGTTCAAACTCAGCACCAGGCACTTTCCTCACTTCTTTGATTGCCAAACTTATACCTAAGCTCGTATGAGTATTTAGTTTTTGTGTTGCATTGTGTTCAATCACTCTCAGCAGTGAGAGTATGCAGTTTACTTCCCTGATAGACTGCACACTTTAATTGACAATTGAAAATAGGCATTAGCAGTGGAACCATAGTACCACTGCTGTTCATTTTAGCTCATTTTATCCTAAATAAGATAGAGTTTGGGTTCTTAAAATTCAGTAGCTTATTAGCTTATAATAGATTATAATATGATTAAAGTGATAAACTCATTTGACTAGAGCTTAATTTCCTAGGTGCATTTTAGCTTAAAAGTTCATCAAAAATCTCAAAAAGACCAAAAAGAGTAGTTTCTGTCCTAGCTTTTAGTTTTTAATTTCTAGCTTTGAGTTGTTGTTTTTATAGGTTGGATCTATAGTTTAAAAGTTGTTTATCTAGTTTTTAAAAGCTCAGGCTTATTTATAGCTTTTTAAGAATATTAGCTTAATTTGAATTTGTGCTTTTTGAGTTAAACCTTGAGTTTGCAGGTTTGATCATTAGATTCAGTTAAGGTTTGGTGATACTATAGTTTAAAAGCTGTTAAAAAGTAGCTTGTAGACATCATAAGCTATCCAGAACTTCTTTTTGTTTTTCAAAATGAGCTTATATTAAAGCTTGTGTAAGCTTATAAGTCCAAACAAGCACTTTAAGCTCAAAGGCTCACTTCCTGTAACAGCTTATTCATAAGCTGTTTCAGAGCTTATTTGTCATTTTCAGACAAAAAGTGTAGTTTTAAAGTTGTTCAAAAACACGTTTTTAATAAGTATAGATATTTAGTTTTTGTGGCAAAAGTAAAAAAAAAATAAGAAAAAAAAATGGGGGTTTGCCAGACTTGAACCCACGACCTCCCTCTCACAACACACACGACTTAACACTTGTGCTACAATAGCTCATCCATTCACTTCTCCTTCCACTGAATTCTTATACTTGTTTTTCTTTTCTTTTTTCATTATAAGCCGTAGCTTATTTAAGCTTTTTCTCGGCTTATTTGTTAAGCTGTGAGTTTCTTCATATTTTTCCTTTAGTAGATTATTTTTAATTAATTTTCTAAGGTTTTAATTTTCGAAAATTCATAAAAAATAGAAAAAAGTTTCAGAAAATTACAAAAAAATAGTTTTTAGTTTTATAAAAATTACTTAAAGGTATACATTCAGTAAAATCATTCTTACACCTTTTAGATTTTAATTTTTATTTTTGAGCTTTTAATTTTATGTTTAAAAATAGGATTTTAATTTTAAAAATAGTTAAAAATAATTTTCTCAGTTTTTATGTTATTTTAGACGTTTCTAAGGTTAAAAATAATTTTTCTCAATTTTTAGGACTTAATTTGCTGTTTTTTAGGATTTAATTAGATTAAATTAGTTTTTAATTCATAATAAATTCAAAAATAATCAAAAAAATGTTTTTCTTTTTCTTAAAATTTTCTTTTGTCCTAATTTAGGTTTAGAAATTTAGTTTACATTTTTAGGAGTTAATTTTAGTGTATTTGCTTATTTGTCGCTTTTAATTGCTCCCGTTAATTTGTTTAAGTGTTTAATTGCTTTTAATTGTTTATTTTTGCTTTTATTTAGTAGTTATAGATAATCAAAAATACCCTTTCTCTCATTCAAATCATAATCCGAGCTAAAACGTGGTTTCAATTTCACAAGTCGTTGGGGAAACGACCCGGGTGATCATACTTCCCGGTTAAATATTACGTATTATATTATATATATATATCTTGTTTAAAAAAAGAGTGAAATATCTTAGGGAATTTTCTTAATTGCTCTTTTAGAAATATTATTAGTATATTTTATTGTGTATCAAATTTTTGGCGCCGCTGCCGGGGATTTGTGTTAAAGATACCTTCGTTTTACGTTTGTTGATTTGGTTTTGAAGAGTCCTTTTCGCCTCGAAAGATCATTTGTTTAAATATTTCAAAATCCAAAAAAAATATAAAAAAGTTAAATAATATTTTCTTTTCTTTTAGTAATAGTTTATCATATCTAAAAATAATAAAAAAAATAAAATAAATAAAAAAAAAGTCCTAAAAAAATAAATAAAATACACAAAGTTGGTAAACGAACACCAACATATAATACCTTCAATAGTGGTTTATCGATAGAATAAGTATCCGGTAAGCATAAAAGTTCTCCAACTCGAACCAAAGATTAAAAACTTGTCATTTGTGTCGCTTACGAATACGCTCACCTTAAGAAGAAATTTTTAAGAGCTACCGTAAAGTAAGTTGATTATTTGGTTTTAAGTTGTCTTCCGTGTATCCATTTAAAATACTTTGTTAAAAAAAAAATTCAAAAATCAAAAATCAAAAAAATTAGTGTAATTTTGTTTTCTTTTTAATTTCTTTCTTATATATATCAAAAATCGAAATCGTCGACAACAACAATTAACAACGGTTATTGTTGAGGAACCCGAGATTCCAATGGCCGACAATCATAGCCATGTGCTCAGATGTTACAAAAGCTTCACATCGAGGATACGAAGAGCCAATTGTTTTTGTCCACCGATAAATGCAAAACAATTTATAGAGCTTAAACAAACTTGATTAATCTTGTGCGAAGTAATCAATTTACGTAAACAAGACCGCTCAATAATAATCTTTTGATTTTTCAAACAAGGTTAACTCTAAACTTTAGACATCTCGAAGTTCCGAATACTTCGATTAAGCTTTTGCTTTTTCCTTTTTCTCTCGAAGGTGAAGCCCGGACTTGGCTAGATAAAGAACCACATCGATCGATGTCTAACGTTGGGATGATCAGTCTCGAAATTCCATAAACCAGTTTATTCTTCCCACCCTCGAAAATACCACTTACCTTCAAACAAAATCACTACTTTCTACCAAGAACGAATGAAACCTCAACGAAGCATGGAACGTTTCAAAGAACTTCTATTTCAATGTCCTCACCAATGGTTTCTTAGAATTTAACACACTTGAAACGTTTTACCAATTCTTTGAATACCAATGATCAAGATGCTTAGATTCCGCCGCGGGTGAAATTTCTAGATACGTATGCCCTCGTGATGGTTTCGCCAAAATCGAAAAGTACATCCAAATTCGTTATTCAAGAAGGTCGACGCAATAGAACCAAGAGCAATTACGAATGCTCCTTCATCTACTTTTTAACCTTCTAATATTCTTATTGAATTCAACAAATTGCCGCCTTGACTTGAAGACAAAATGAATATTCGAATGAGCCGTTTAGAGAAAAGCGATTAGTGAAAAGAATGCAACGACTCCTCTAACACAAGTCGTCAGAGCAGTTAGGAATTTGAGTGTCACATGTGAATTCAAACATAACTTCAATAATTATCTGTTAACAAGGAATGAATTTCCCGTTTTTCATGATAACATTCATCAATTCCAACAAACCGCCGCCGTTGGCAATTTTGTTCAAAGAAATCCTCCTAATTTGGCAAACCAAATGAGACCACCCGGTTTTAATCAACCAAATGTTCAAAACAACCAAGGAAACCAAAGCCGATATCAAGGAAACAATTTCAATTCGAATCAAAACCGTGGAGCACTTTCCCACCAAAGACCGTACAAAACAATCATAAGCCGTTTATCAAGCCCCACCATACCAACCACCAACAAATCAACCTTTGGTTAATCAAGCTTTACCTCCCGTTTCACAAATTCAAGGTGTGTCTAAAACGGATTTTGAAAGTTATGCTAAGGCTAATGATGCGAACATGAATAACTTGCAAATGAAGTTGGATAATTTTCAAAGGAACCAAAATGATTTTCAAAGAGTTACAATGATTCTCAAAAGAAGAAAGATGATTTTCAAAAGATGATGCTAAGTTTTATGCAAAACTATCATACCAACCAAGCTTCAAGTTCAAGTTCGTTACCAAGCAATACCATTCCAAACCCTAGGAACGAAGCCAAGGCCATTACCACACGAAGTGGTGCCTCATATGACGGACCTCCAATTCCACCGCCGGTGGTGGAAAAGGAACCCGAGGTGACAAAGGATACGGAGCTACCTAGCACCGAAGACATCCAACCTCCTTTGGTCCAAGATCAAAACCCAAGACCCAATCAAAGAGCCTTCTTTGCTCAAAGACTAAGACTATTGTGCTTACCCTTCAAGACTTGCAAAGAGAAAGTCCCGTGACAAGATGAATATCCCTAGCCTTTGTATTTATGGAAATTTATTCCGTAATTTTTCACTTGGCTAAGTTTCGCGAATGCTCTTATTCATATGCCAAAGGTTTGCACCGGATGTGTTCAAAAAGATGCTTAATAACAAAGTCAAGATAATCGAGTACCAAGACACCTCTCAGAATGAAAATTGTAGTGCGGTTGCCTTAAAAAGCTTTCCGGAAAGCTAGTGACCCAGTCCGATTTCTTATCCATGTGATCTTTTCGGAGTTTGATACTTGCTTGCCCTAGCCGATTTAGGGTATCAAAAATTTCATGCCTCTTTCCATTTGGAAAAGCTTGGACTCCCGTCTAAATGATACCAAAATGGTGTTAGAATTAGCCGACCGAACAATTTCCAAACACAAGAACCAACTGATGTAGCTGAAAATTTTTTGGTTAAGGTAGGTAAAAGTATTCTACTTCGGCCGATTTTTGTTTTGTTCTTGATTTCATAAGCCGATCCTCGGGTACCGTGTGAACTCGGGAGACCTTTTTCTAGGACAACTCATGCTTTAATTGATAGTGTAAAAGGAGAGATAACGCATAGAAATATATGAACAACTTTAACCCTTCAATGTGTGATACTCCTTTCTATTACGTACAGAACAATCTCGAAGTACGTTTTTGAAGAACGTTTGAATCTTATTGAGTTACTGTGAAGAATACTCACAAGAAGTCTAATTTTTTCTGACTTAGTTGCGTATATGGCAAATACTTTCTTCAACCCGGATCCGATTCGACTTGTTTTCAAATTCCTTCTCCAACTCTCACACCTTTTCCGGGGATAGTGCTTTGCTACATTTGTGAAGAAGCTTACACTTTACATGCTAAATCCGAAGATCAACTTCACCAGAAGTTGATGAAGCTATTATGACCCAAGGGGGCATTCTCCTCTCGAAATCCTTCTCAATAGGATCCTACGCGTCACTAAATCAAAGAAGTTTACTTACCAGAAGATCAAGAAAGAGCTAAAGTTTGTAAATCTGCCCAATCTATCAATCAATAAACCATCCGAGGTTTGAACTTAAGACTTTACCAACCTCATCTCAGAATACGCATATTAGCAGAGATAACAATAAGTTGGCTTTCATAATTGCCAAAGATTTGAGCGATGATGAGAAGACCACTCTCATAAAGGTTCTTAAATCCCGAAAGTAAGCAATTGCTTGGAAGCTCTCTGGCATTAAGGGTATAAACCCAGAATTTATTCTCATAAAATTCTAATGGAAGACGACTATGAACCAGCGGTCCAACATCAGAGAAGGGTTAATCCAAAGATCCATGATGTCATTAAAAAAGAGGTTGAAAAACTTCTTGATGCTGAATTGATTTACCCAATCTCAGATAGTCCTCATGGTGAGCCCAGTACACTGTGTACCAAAGAAAGGAGGAATGACAAGACTTGTAACAGGATGGAGAGTATGAATAGATTATCGTAAGTTGAACGAAGCTACAAGAAAAGACCATTTCCCTTTGCCATTCATGGATCAAATGCTTGAGAGACTCGCAGGAAATGAGTACTATTGTTTCCTCGATGGTTTCTCGGGTTATTTCCAAATTCCAATTGATCCAAATGACCAAGAAAAGACCACATTCACCTGCCCATACGGAACATTTGCTTATCGCCGCATGCCTTTTGGTTTATGCAATGCACCAGGCACGTTTCAAAGGTGTATGATGGCAATCTTCCATGACATGATTGAAAAGACAATGGAAGTCTTCATGGATGATTTCTCGTTTTTGGAAAATTCTCTTTCTACGTGCTCACCAATCTAGAAAAAATCTTAAACGTTGTGAAGACACAACTTAGCTCTAAATTTGGGAAAAAAAGCCATTTCCATGGTGAAAGAAGTATCTATACTCGGGACATAAGATCTCGAAGAAAGGAATTGAAGTCGACAAAGCTAAGATCGATGTGATTTCTAAGCTACCTCACCCAACTACCGTTAAGGGAATTCGAAGTTTTCTCGGGCATGCTGGTTTTTACCGAAGATTCATCAAAGATTTTTCGAAAATCTCTCGACCCATGACCCATCTCTTAGAGAAAAACACTCCTTTTATCTTCTCGGAAGATTGCATTCTAGCCTTTTAAACATTGAAAAAGAAGTTAACCGAAGCTCCAATTCTCATTGCTCCGATTGGTGACAACCTTTTTAAAATCATGTTGATGCAGATGATTATGCAATAGGTGCGGTTACTAGGCAAAGAATAAGAAGCCTTAAGACCCAATTCTTATATGCAAGCAAGACGATGACCGAAGCAGAAATCTCGAACTACACAATAACGGAAAAAGAGATGCTTGCGTAGTATCGCTTTGAGAAGTTTCGATCATTTCTTTATCACTGAAACAAAAGTGTTGATTACACGACCACTCCGCATTGAATACCTCTTCACAAAAAGACGCCAAGCAAGATTGCTAGATGTCTTACTTCTTCAGATTTGATTTCAAAGTAATCGATACCAAATGAGCTGAAAACTATGCAGCCGATCACCTCTCTCATCTTGAAAACCCTTATGAGAATGTTTTTGATCCTAAGGAGATTAATGAAACCTTTCCTCTTGAAACATTGAATACGGTGACTTTTCATGATAATCAAAGTACCTCGTGGTTTGCCGATATAGCAAATTACCACGCGAGGAATTTTCTCATCAAAGGAATGTCAACTCAACAAAAGAGAAAGTTTTTCAAGATTGTAAAGCAATTACTTTTGGTGAAAAATGATCCCAATCTCTTATCGTATATGTGCCTATCCAATCATCCGTAGGTGTGTATTTGACCAAGAAAGCTCTGTGAAATCCTCAAAGCTTGGTCATGAGGACACCACCGGGGGCCATCATAGTGCCAAAACACCGCTCCGGAAAGTATTTTGATTTCGGATTAATTTTGGCCTACAATATATCAAGATGCTCAATCATGATCAAATCTTTTGATGCATGTCACAAACAAGGTAAAATTTTCACATCGGATGAGATGCCTCAAAACGCTAATCAAGTTAGTGAAATTTTGAAGTAATGAGGTATTGAAATTAAAAAAGGGGACCTTTTCCGTCATCTAGGGGTAATAAATATATTCTTGTAACCGTCGATTATCTTTCCAAATGGGTTGAAGCCAAGGCGCTCCCCACCAACGATGCTAAAGTAGTTGTCAAAAATTTGAAATCCCTTTTCTCCCGATTTGGTGCACCGAGAGCACATAAAGGCGATCAAGCGACCCAATTCTCTAACAAAAAATTTGATAAAGTTAATGTCTAAATAGGTGTCACACGATCGTCTATCTACGCTTACCCACCTCAAACTAGTGGTACAGCTCGAGGTGACGAATCGTGGTCTTAAAAAGAAACTAAAGAAGGGAGGAAAGGTAGGAGAAAACTGTGCCTCATGGTCAGACAAGTTAGACGATGCATTGTGGGCATTCTGAACCGCTTACAAGACTCCAATCGGATGCACGCCCTACAAGCTAGTTTATGGAAAATCATGTCATTTACCAGTTGAGCTAGAACACAAGGCATATTGGGCTCTTAAGCATGCCAACTTCGATCGTCAAATAACCGCGGTGATCATCGAAAGCTCCAATTAACGATCTCGAGTATCAAGCTTATGAGAATTCGCTAATCTACAAGGAGAAGATGAAGAAACTTTACGACTCAAAGATCAAGAATCGAATCTTCAATGTTAGTGATCAAGTCTTACTTTTCAACTCCCGATTAAAGATTTTCTCCAGAAAGCTCAAGTCCTGATGGTTCGGTCCTTTCACTATTACTGAAGTTTTTCCTTATGCAGCAGGCAAAATTGTCATCATCCCATTGGTTTAAAATTTCAAGTCAACTTGCCAACCGTGTCTTAAGCATTACTATTGAGGGGATACACCACCATTTGGATTCCCGGATCTCCAAACTTTCTCTAAGAACAACTAATTCAGGGATCGAGTCGAGCTCGTGACTCGGTAACCAAAAACAACCGCATCGTGGGAGTTTCACCCCATGCGTATCCATTTTCTCTTTTCTATAAAATGTGTTGTGCTGAGTTGTGTCTATTTCACTTCCGGTTCTTGTTGTTGTTTGCTTTCTTTGCATTTTTGCAGATTGACCCAATAATTGTTCTGAAGACAATCTAAGTGTCCGTGTTGTATCCCATTTCAGCTTCGAACGAGCTTCTTCATCCTTTGTTTGAAATTATTTTAGGGAGATTCCGATATCCTTTCATCTTATCGATTCACTTTATCTTTGCAATAATTCAAAACGGCTTAGATTTTACGTAGAAGGCCTTTCGACCTTTAAACATTGAGGACAATGTTTTCGTTTTAGTTTGGGGAGGGAGATCTATCGATTGATGTTCTGCTATTGTTTTGTTCTCATGTACCCTTTTCTTCCCCCGCAAAAATAGCAAAAATTTAAAATTTAAGATCTAAGTTAAATATAAATATAATATATATATAAAATATATATATAAATATATATATATAATATATAATATGAAGTAGTTAAAAAAATATTATATGTGTTTTATGAACAAAATGTAGTTTTCCGTTGGTGAGAATAAGAAGTTAATTTTTGACCCGAATCGTACGAGAGTTCTAGCTTTTCTCCTCCCTTAACAATTACTGATGATAATTTATGCTAGTCTTATGTAACTTAAACATGCTAGACTTGAATCATTAGTAAATGAAGACTGTGCCTAATCTCAAGTAGATTTAAATATGCCCGCGTTAGATTTATATGGGCTAAGAATTTTGCGAATTTCTTTATTATAGATTTAAAATTGGCAAAGAGATAAGAGATGATAGTGTTAGATTTACAGTTAGTGATTGCTAACAAAGGTTATTGGAAAAATTAAAGGCTTATAAGAAATAACTTGTGGTTTTTCTTTCCCCGGAGTATCTTAAAATGATTATTATATAATGTGTTCTCTTTAATTTTTACAAAGAGGAGTTTTTTCTCTTAACAGTCTAAATCAACATATTCATTAGTAAAAGCTTTATATCAATGATGAAGGTCAAACATCATTTGTAAATAGAATTTTATTTCAAGTTTATACTTTGGTTAGTCTAAAATGAAATTTTCTATTTGCAAAAAATAATGTGTTGAAAAAATCAAATAAATAAATAGAATAAATATATATATAAATAAAATATATATATATATATAAATATATATAAAAATAATATATATAAATATATATAAATAAAAAGAAAAATGTAGATGGTGATAAAGGATTGCAACGTTAAAAAAACCATAGTGTTTAATAAATAATAGACAAACTCCCAACGCAATAAAGTACATGGGCATATCGGTTATTGCATCCCTGATTTTACATCGAAAGAAAGATGGAGGATGGTATATTTTAAGGTTGGTACGAGTAATAAGTACACGCGGCTCTTGTCGGAGGCGTGGCCGATGTTCGTCGAAAGAAAGTGGATACCGTCCCTAGCTAATAATGAAAATAATAATAATATATGTTTGTCAATTAGAAAATAAATAGAAATAAGTTTCATTCTTCTAAAACAAAGTTTCTTTTGACTAAGATTTGCAAAAGTCTACAAGGCTTTTTCATCGGAAGTTCATGCGTCTCGATTATTATTCTCCGGATGGGGTGTCAAAAGCCTTAGCACTTACCCGATACGGAGGGAACTAGAGAAGAAGTCATTCATAAGGGCAATAGAACCCACGATGTCTAGCTAAGGAGTTTTTCTTTGCTTTTGATTTGTGATATTTACTAAATTGATTAACATATTAGCCTAAAGGCCCATTTGTAAAGCTTGGTCACGGTTTCAACTATCTAAATATGGTGGATGTTAATGGTTTAAAATTATGTTTGAACACACACACTTAAATATAGTGATGATGTCGGAGAAAGTAGAAAATTCACAAGTTGTAATTATAAGTAGTCTTAGCATCTTAGCTCGTACTTAACGGTGATCTTATTTTTAAGCTTAGCATGGGAAAGGTGAAAAATCGGAGATGATGAAGTTATCTTTTAGACACTTAATTGTGCTTTTTGTTCTATGATCCTTAAAGTTACCAATGAGGTAATGAAAACAATACATTATGTCAACACAAATAAATCGTAGTTAAGAATATATCAAGAAAAATTATAAAAAGAGAAAAATCTTTGAAAATAGGAAATCGGGTGTTTTATAACTTGTGATCTCCTAGCTCTCTCAACAAAAATCTTATGCCACTCACAAAGGTTTTTAGTTTTGGGTAAAGTTTCGAGGTATTGGTATAAAGGCAATTAATAATAGCGTGATGACACGCAATCGATTAGTGTTGGGGAAATTTGAGATAAGTGTTAAATGACACATAACCATTAATACCAAAAATGACCTAAATGACCCAAACTAGACTAAAAATGGCAAAGAAATTCTTGTTTTTTGTGTTATGTGTGTGCAGGTACAATAATATCAAAAATTACAAGAAAACATCAAAAAAAGGGGCAAACACGGACACGAGAAACGGAAGAGCACAAAAGAAGCCAGAGATGCAAAGCCAAAAGCAGGAAAAGTCAAAAAATCAAAGTTGTGGTCAACTCTCAGTCAACTATGGGTCAACAAAGTCAACACATAAAAGACAAAAACTCAAAATGTTTCAAAACAACCCTCCAAGTTTCAGAAATTTTCCAAATGGTCCCTAAGGCTTAAATGGGCCGTAAACCCTTAAAAACCATACCCGGATCAAGAGCCCACAACAAAGCCCAAACCCTAGCCCAACACCCCTTTTATAAAACCACAAGGACCAATGTTGCCATTTTCCAAAGACCTCTTACCTTACACTTTTATAAACAACCACAGGGAGCTAAGTTGTCATAACCTCAAAGTTCAAATGTATTTACCCACTTTCAGTTAAAACGAGCGGGAAAGAACATGTTACTGTTCATCATCCCTTCCAACTTTCACTAGGGTAAAACGATGGGGCAAATAACAATTAGAGGGTACAAAGGACAATTCAGGGGCTTATGAACTAGATGGAAGGGTTTTTTTTCCCCCCCCCCCAAAAAAAAAAAAAAAAAAAAACGACATTCCATTCCAATCTCATTAATTAAATCAAGCTAGATGCCACGTTGGATGAAGAAAACACACTAGAACGATGGGAATTGCACTGGGTATACTCACAGAAGTAACACAAAGTGTCACATCACGGATTGCCACGCTGGCAATCCGTGTGTACACAAACTTGATCTAAGGGCTTAAAATCATTCCCCAATGATTAAAGGAACGAAGGGCACGGATTATGAGAGAAGGAAAGCCTAGAAGGTTCAGAGAGGGGCTATAAATACTCACCCTCTCACACACAGAGGAGAGGAAAAAAAAATAAAAGAACAAGGGGGATGTAGGGAGTAGCTTTAGGATTTATCTTAATTTTCACTTTTAGCTTATGTATTTTCCTTTCCAGCTTTTGTAATTTCCTTTTAAAGTAATGTAAACAAGCTTTTATATTAATGAAACTCAGTTTTACTTTGTCATAAGCTCTCTTGTTTTTAACTCATAAGCTTTCATTTTTCTTCAATTGTTAAACTAATGTTCATAAGCTCCTATAAGCTCTTATCAGCTCTTACTAGTCTATAAGCTAGTAATTGAGCTTAATCCTACCTTAATCATACTTAAACCTAATAAATTAGTTTAATACCTTGTCTTATTTGTGGATTAAAACTTTGGAAGGTGAGCCAGACAGTGAAGGCTCACATGGACTGTACTACTTATCCATAAAGGATAAGCTAAGCTAGTAGCTGCTAATTTGAGTTTATGCTTCTGTTTTGCTGAAGCAATTGTAAGTTCTACTTTTAATTCCTTTTCATTTGAATTATAGCTAATATTTACTTAAATACATAATTTGTTTTGCTTATCTGCTTAATTAGTTGCTTATTTGAGCTTATTTTTGTGTTTCTTCTATAAGCATATTTAATCATATTTACTTATCTATTTTTAGTAATCATAGATTAGAATTTTAGTTTCTCTTTTCTGTCATAAAACTCATAAAAACCAACAAAATAAGTAGTTTAAAGTGCAGATCTTAGAATTTAGCTTATTCAGATGTGGATTTATATTTATTAAGTTAGTTATAAGCTAGATTTCATCTGGTACTTAAGTGTCATGTAAATTAGTTTTCAAAATCATTAAGCTCAATTTGAAACATGTCATTCCTTAAAGGATGTTTTGGATTTTGGCTTGTTTGACTAAGTAAAGTCAAATTGAGTTTTGCTAATTGGTTGTGTCAGTTTGTCAATCAATTTTTATTAGTTATAAAAGAGTTTTCAAGGTTTAGACTTCATTTTATAAAAAGTTAGGGCTAATTGTGTTCAACTCAGCACCAGGCAACTTTCTCACTTTTCTTTTGAGTTTTGCCAAAACTTGTACCTAATCTCTTTGAGTCTATTTTTGTGTGTATTGTGTCAATCACTCTCAAGTAAAGTGAATTATTGCAGAGTTAGCTTCCTTGAAAGCCTACACACTTAGAATGAGCATTATGAAAATAGCCACAAGCATGGAAACCATAGTTACCACTACTTCATTTTAGCTTCAAATTATCTTAAAAAAATAGAGTTAGGTTCTTAAAATTCAAGTAGCTATTAGCTTATAGATAGATTAGTATAGATTAAGTGATAAATCTCATTTTCTAGCTTAATTTCCTAGGTGCATTTAGCTTAAAAGTTCATCAAAAATCTCAAAAAGACCAAAAAGAGTAGTTTCTGTCCTAGCTTTTAGTTTTTAATTTCTAGCTTTGAGTTGTTGTTTTTATAGGTTGGATCTATAGTTTAAAAGTTGTTTATCTAGTTTTTAAAAGCTCAGGCTTATTTATAGCTTTTTAAGAATATTAGCTTAATTTGAATTTGTGCTTTTTGAGTTAAACCTTGAGTTTGCAGGTTTGATCATTAGATTCAGTTAAGGTTTGGTGTTTCTTTATTTAAAAGCTTGTTAAAGAGTAGCTTGTAGACATCATAAGCTATCCATAACCTCTTTTTGTTTTTCAAAATGAGCTTATATTAAAGCTTGTGTAAGCTTATAAGTCCAAACAAGCATTTTGAGCTCAAAGGCTCACTTTCTGTAACAGCTTATTCATAAGCTGTTTCAGAGCTTATTTGTCATTTTCAGACAAAAAATGTAGTTTTAAAGTTGTTCAAAAACAAGTTTTTAATAAGTGTAGATATTTAGTTTTTGCAAAAAGTAAAAAAAATAAAAAAAAAAAATGGGGGTTTGCCAGACTTGAACCCACGACCTCCCTCTCACAACACACACGACTTAACACTTGTGCTACAATAGCTCATCCATTCACTTCTCCTTCCATTGAATTATTATACTTGTTTTTCTTTTCTTTTTTCAGAAAATATCCTTAGGGATACATTTTTATAAACTTCTAAAGGCTACTTGAGGACAAGTAGGATTCAAGTGGGGGGATATTTGATGACATCAAATAACGTCTATTTTATAGCATCATTTATCCCATGTTATTAACCCATTTTGTATAGTTATTGCAAAGAATTGTTACTTAATCGTTTATATTTGAGAATTGCAGTAATTATGGAGTACTTGGTGAATATTAGCAAAAGGCGCGCATTCTGGAGCTTAAATGAAGATATTTTGAAGATTACTATTCTAAAGACCAATACGCCGTATCCATCAAGGAAGATACGGCGTATCTGTGCCTGCACTCACCAAAGACCACAAAAGAATAAAGCTCAATACGCCGTATCCAGAGAAGACCAATACGCCGTATTGGAAATATGGAATGAATATAATATTCTAGAAGATATCAAGCGTGGTCCCTACTCTAAGAAATCCCCAATACGTCGTATCCAATCCTTGGATACGCCGTATCGAACCGACTTCCAGACCTTATAAATAGAAAACTCAAAAACGAGTTTTAAGTGTGCTAAATCATATTCTCGATACCTAAACCATAAAAGTTGATTTTCAAAGGAGAAAAAGAGCAGAAGAGGTCGAGCAACGCTATCAATTCCATAAGAGACAACGTGTAATTCCATATACTTTAGTAATCATTCAGTTTTTGGTATCATTCGTTAACTCGGTTAGTTTACCTTGGCTAAATAATTGCTTTTGTATTTATTATGACGTTTGAAGGCTAATACCTTTGGGTATTAGCCATTATTATGAAGATCTGAATGTTTGGTATTTGTTTATCTCAATTTCTTGATTTATCATTGAATGCTTGTTTATGTTTATCAATTTATACTTTTTTACGTTCTTTTGTATGCGACCTATCATTCAACTGGATCTAGTGATACGGACCAAGTTAATCTAGAGTCTGGGATAACTCTCCATATAGTAATTTATACATCTAAAATCATAGGATCGTAAATATTGTCCTTCTAAATCTGTTTCTAGGATACGCTTCGGGCTTAACTAGTTAATTGGATATTGCCAATGGTTTATTGATCATGTTGACTAGAAGGTAAACCTAGATAATTCAACAAATAACATTCTGATTCCATTGGATAGTTAGACAAGTAGACTACTAGTGTATAAATCACCATTAAGGTAAGGAGTGGGTAAAGTCTATCTATGACTTGGATTTACCCGATATAACCATTGGCTTTTAATCCCTCAAAGATAGATTATAATCAGCAAATACAAGGAAGGTTTATGCAATAGCTTTAAGTTGTGACAAGAATTATTGTGTCTCGGTCTTAGGATGATGTAACCGCCTAAATCTTAAGAATGAATATGCCAACCTCGAGAGAACACATCATTGCACTTAATAAACACACAACGTATCTAATCGTGATTAATAAAGGTAAATACAGTTTACTAATGATATGGCTCACCGCTCTTTTATCTATTGTCTATTAGCTTGCGATGGTAATAGTGTCTTGAATAATTGATTGTTGTCACCCAACCAACCGTGCCAGTCTCTCAGGCAGAAAACCCCCTATTTCCCATTGAGAATTAGATATAGACTAACATAGTAATAACAAAGTATTAAATAGCTAATAACCATATATTAGTATAACCAAGATATTAATTAAATTGATAGATTTAACCTCACTCTCAGTGATCGACACCCTACTTACCATGAAACTACTACCGATCGGGTACACTGCCCGTTAAAATGTTGTTTTGGGTTGAGTCGGCAAAATATAAATTTAAAACTTGAAACAATAAAATATACACTACACAACGACACATCAAGTTTTTGGCGCCGTTGCCGGGGAGTGAAGTTGTTTAATTCTTATTTATTATTGTTTTAGTTTTGTTTAGATTAGTTTAGATTAATTTGCATATTTGCGTGTTTGTTTTTGTGTGTTTGATTTTTTGTATTGTATATTTTTGCATATTGTGTGTTTGTGTGTTTTCTGCATTATTCAAAGTACGCTGTAAATTGTTTTTCAAACCAATACGGCATATTCAATTTATTGGATACGGCGTATAAATTTTTTCAAACAAATACAGCGTATTTAACTCTATCATTAATATGGCATATTCAGTTCGCTAAATACGGCGTATTAAGCTATTTGACAGTTTTCTTTCCTAGCGAATTTATTACAGGTTAAAATGGACGACCCCAACATTACTATGGAGGAGTATATCAGGCTTGAG